>JAVTVY010007555.1:0-46781 GCA_036873755.1 Hanleya hanleyi | reverse complement strand
AAACACGTTCAGGCGAGTTCGTTAATATGATTATTGTTTCTTGTTACAGGAGGTGTTTAAAAGTGATTTCTTCACCCAGGTTCCCCTTAGTCATGTCTTAGGGAAATGTTTCGTTCTCTTCGTCAAAGACTACTTCAAACAGAAGCCCGAGGTGAGTTGTCGGCCATCTTGAATAATCTTGTAACAACTGTAATACTGGATCAGTGTACTTGTTCAGGTATGGAGCCGTGTTACAACAACAACCTTCACAAGTCTTGTGATTATGGAGGTGCCAGACAATTAGAAAAATAAATGTCATTTTACCACATGGCAGTGTGACTAACGTCACAGGACCTACGAAGTAGGGTTTGATATGATTTAAGTGTGTACTCGAGAGATGACTTAAGGGCCCTATGTGCTACCATGAGAGAATTTATATAGCAGTCTCTAATTGACAGTGGGTAATATTAACTTTTCCAGATGTCACCGCTGGTGAGTCATTAGCGTAGCAACTATTATCGCCCTCGGTTCCTATTACCCTGGACACTTATCAGCCCAGAAGTACAGCACGAGGTCACCCATTCAAGTCTTGACTGGGCTAAAAGTCGCTTAAATTTGGTGATTTTACGAGAACTGGTGTGTCCAACGTGATATGCCATATCCGGGAACCTTCAAAAGTCACAGTGAAACATACAGCCAAGGGTTCCTGATGAGCATGACAGTGCACTTGCTGAGCCATCAATAAATAATAAAAAAAATAATTATAAATCAAATTTTCATCAGAATTCAGTCAGCTCAGAATTTGCTGGTAGCAATGCCCTAATGCACGTTTATGCCAAAAATCAAGGTTCTAATGCCAACGGTTCTCCTTATTTTGCTGACGAAAGGATTCGGATGGACTGACTGACTCACTCACTCACTCATTACCGAAAACAATTTGCAAATGGTAGCCTACTTCGCAGGAATATTTTGACAAGACGGTGGTGTAGACATCAACATTCAAAATAACGAATAAAATTATTCGTTTTTATGTGATGTATTATGATGATTTAACCCAAGTCTAATAAATGAAATTACAAGACACACCTCTCCATGTCAGAGGGACAACGACAACAAACAGTACTATTATTTCAATTTTATTGTAGGGCTTTGAAGACAGAGATGTGTATGTGTGTGAGTTCCGGTACAATGCCAAGCATAAAGCCTTCAAAAAGATCAAGGTAATGGTGTGGGCTAAATCACCTTGCTGGTCATATTTTGTGATATTTTCACTTGAGTATATACCAGGGAATTATATAAGCCTATATCCTGTGTATGGTTGTCCTCACAGCTTACTCCATACTGCAATAAAAACAATTCAGTCAGCCATATGACAGCTTGATGGAGAAATTTAGTATCATGTTTAGAAGGCGAACTGCTCGATGACCCAGTTGACAGTTTTCCTGTTCTCTCCTTATCAAAACTCAGAAACACGGGAGCAAAACTATTTAATGGTCAGTATTAAATAATACTGTAAAAGAATTGAAGTTCAAAATAAACTTTTCTTTTGCATGTAGTTTATGCAGAGCTACGACCCTATTTCTTCTAATTATTCAGACGGCAAAACTTAACTTCAGGAATCTGTGGAGAGAAATTCTGCTAACTTTCTACAAATATCACTAGCTGTATTTTCGGTTCTTGGGATAAATAACCTATTTATGTCACAGTATTTCGCTTCAGTTGATATAAAGATGTATTTTTTCTGCTTCAAAGTCTAAAAATGCTGTTTGAAAAATTAGAAGGAATAGGGTGGCCTTTTGTAATCTTTAAGTAATTTTAATCTGCCATATTTGCCACAAAAAGGCTTGATTCAAAATATTTTTATATGGTCAGGTTTCAGTTGTTTTAAACTAGAACAGCGGTTAACTACCATATTAATAACAATGTGTCCACGGCATTTTCTCTTCAAAGTTTCATCCCCTCTCATCGAAATTATGTTCTGTGATAATAAAATATTGTCTCTGTTTTGTCCAGATCTGGCAGGTGCCACGTAATGACGAGGTCAGGATTGTGTCTCGAGAAATTCCGCTGGTTCCCGTACGTGTGGCCTCAGTCTTTGCCGAGAAGGGTAAGGGTGAAGAGAAGGACGAGCTTGACGATGGAGAAACTCACATCCTGGATAAAGTCAGATTGGTATGTACCATGACATTAGAAAAGATAGTTGAGGAACTACAAGGCAACATGGGATATGTACCTGATTTGAATATAGCTCGGCTAATGTCATTCTGAAATCGAAAGACTCCTGTCAATCTTCCAATCTAGGTAAAAGAATAGGCCTCAGCTCCTCAGACAGCTTGTCTTGAGAGGCAACTAACTATCATATTCACTCATCCAATCTAGGTAAATCAAGATGGTTTACCGGGGGAAATACCATGTAGTGGTAATGCTATGAAAAATTTGTGCGGGCTGTTTGTCGGTGTTTCCTGATGTCACATAATAAGCCAAACATGACAATTCTGCCTATTCAATATGACATTGCTTGGCATTTCTTCCATGGATATTTACAATCTTTTCGCGAGATGGTCTTTTGACATTCCCAGCCGCCCGACAAATACCAGACTATTCGGTGGGAGGAATCCTTCGAACTTTCTGAAGAACGTTTACCATGAACCATGTCTAGACATGATACCTTATTTGGACACTGTTTAAGGATACAGAGCCCTGCTGCAGACACTTTTGCACACCCCCTAGAATTTGTCTTTGTACCACTAAAAGTATGCCATATAGCTGTGGTAATGTATATATTTGTTGAAAGCGCATTTCTTATGGATTCCAATTTTTTCACTATAAATCTGTAGGTTGTGAAGATATTCGAATTTAAGCAAATTAATTTTAAAAAATGAGCCTTCTTTCTTAAATGGCTATTTTAACGAAAGTATTCAACTTTTCGTAACTTACAGTACAAGGCAGAAATAACTTGCTCATAAACGCGAGTGAAAAAAAACATTTTCGCGACTATAATTTATTAATCGCAGCCGGAAAACTCGCCTAAATCGCGCAAAAAAACAAAAGCATAATCGCGACTGAAACGCGTACGGTCGACGCGTTTCAGTCGAGATTATGCTTTTGTTTTTTTGCACGATTTAGGCGAGTTTTCCGGCTGCGATTAATAAATTAAAGTCGCGAAAATCTTTTTTTTCACTCGCGTTTATGAGCAAGTTATTTCTGCCTTGTACTGTACATCATCATTTCCTGTAGAAGACAACTCCAACAGGAAGTCCGTGTCTCAGTGTTGTCAATTTTGGTGTAGTTCTTTTCTATTGACATTTAATTCAACTTAAAAGTTCAAAACAGTGAGTTGCTCGATTTTGGAATCCTCCAGGAATGTGCTTTTAAGAAATATATACATTACCATAGCTGTGTGGCATACTTTCAGCTGTATAAAGACAAGTTCTAGAGGGTGTGTAAAAGTGTGTGCAGGAGGGCTCTGTACCCTTAAACTATATTGTTTACTATATTGGTTCACGTGTCCATGTGTGTAATGACAAGGGATCTTATTTTAAAGCTGTTTCTCCCTGATTGGCTAACAGATGTAGTTTGAAATTCGCACTAGATTTATATAGTGCTGATGTCAGCTATAGTATTCTGTGGTATCATCTCCGAGTTTGATTGGTCAATCATTATGATCATAGAGTTTCTATATATCAGTCCATTTATATCACAAATGTAGTGTTGTCTTTCTTCAATGAATATTCATATTCTAAGGAGAATTTTTTTAAGGAATTTTATGTGATGAAGATGAACATTTTCGCTATTTGGACACCCTTAATGTTATAACATAGTGAATTATATTTTTCATTCCAGGATGTACCTGTGGATACGCTTAACCCAGAAGAAGGGTTTGTCTATTATGAACAGTACAACATTACTGCTGGGGCATTTAAAGTAGGTTAGTATGATCTCTAGATAATCTCGGTCACGGAATGAGCAGTTTCAACGAAGGAAAAAAGGTGGAGAGATGGAGGATAAATATGTTACAGTAAATCTTCTAAAATCCAATCACCCTATTAAAAATCCCTCCCCCCCTCCTCCTCAAATTTGTCAACAAAATTCAATCAAATTTTGTAATAAATTCAGTCGCTCTGCAAATTTGTTAAAATAAATGAAGAAATAATGGATTGTCTGCATGATTAAGGACCGTTTTGTCGACTTTCCGTTTTAAGTAATCCTTAATTATTAAAATAAATGAGGAAATAATGGATTATCTGCATGATTTTTCAATTTCTGTCAACTTCTTGTTCTAATACATTTGATCGCCAAATATCATGAAAAATAAATGAAGAAATATTGGATTATCAGCATGATTTTGAACCATGTGGTCAACTTTCTGTTCTAACAAATTTGATCACTGTCCAAAATCATTAAAATAAACGAACATGTTATGGAATATCTGCATGATTTTAGACCATTATGTCAACTTCCTGTTCTAAAACATTTAATCACCCTCTATTTAATTGTGAGAAAGGTTACTTCCTGTGATTGAATTATTAGAGGATTTACCTCACTCGGTGAAAGAGTAAGTCTGATGCATCATGGGAGTGTCTTCCAGTTTTAACACACTGGATTGGCCCATTCCAAAATGGGGAACAAAATAAGGTGTTTCCATTGGCTGATGAGCGGGAATTGGGAGAGGATTCAACCAATCATTAAGAGTTTAGGCTTGTCTTCTCTATCATTTGCATTTGCTGACTGAATAACACTGAATAAGATAACTTTATTGGGAAAATTTCTTGATAGCTTTATCTGCTAGTCCTATATTTCCGAAAGTTTTCCATTTATCAGTGGGGCATACGCGTGTTTCTCATATTGTATTAATATGCTCTGATGTTGTAATTTTCAAAAGGTGACTCTGTATACGTGCGATCCAGCGGCGATCGGCCATATATCGCTAAAATCGAAAAAATCTGGACGGATGCCAAGTGAGTACATCTATTTCTGTCACCATGGTGACTGTACTGGTAGTGTGTGCTCAGTTCTCTTCTATTGGAATAAGAGATACATGTATAGCCTACACGGATTTTCATGTCTTGAAATGTTACTGCTGAAAACTTGGTATTACTTAGAATGGTTACCTCCCCTGTATATGCATACACTACAGCAGACAGGTTATGGTCATAATGGTCGGGTCAAAATTCTGTCTGGATCTGAACTCATTCATTCTTCGCCTTGTCCAAATAAACAGCTGCCGCCCCAGAGAATGAATCATCATGGCCCAATTAAATGCGAAGTGAACTGTGATAACCAATCCAGCTGCTGGAAACCAATCCAGCTGCTGGATTGATCAGTCAATAGAATTTGGAATCAAATTCAGTCTGTATCGGCATTGATCAGGTTAGGGCGATCCCGCTCTCTAAAATGAAGGTAAAAAAGGCCGTTATTGCTCAATAACTTCTGATTCCTTCTTAACCAATGCATCAAAATTTCAGGTGCATTGATTTATCTATTGTTCCATGTCATAAAATTAATTTGCCATGTGAAGAACCAGCCAATCTTGTTTAAACAGCGCGAAGGATGTTTGGCCTATTCTTATGCAAATTAGATAGATGACAATTTACTTTTTTACTGCCATTCAATGTGGATAGATATGTCTGTATGCGCAATGAATTCATTCTGTGAACTGATTTATTGAGCGAAAACGACCCTTTTTACCTCCATTTTAGAGAGCGGGATTCCCCTAACCTGATGAAACGATTGCTGGCTGATACAGGGGAGACAACTAGTCTGAATATTACTGAATATTGAATTTTGTTTATGTGTCGAATTGTGTTTTCAAAAGAATTAACACCTATTTCACAGAATGATATTGAGATTTCAAAAATGTTATCCACCACCAGTAATGTTGGCCCATATTGAAGGTTTAAAATTCTCTTAAACAGGAAATGCAACTATGTGGAGAAAGTTATAGAACTTAATGTGAGTGCTGAGGTGGGGTGGCAAACATAGTTCCCCTCCCCCAAAATATACACAGAACTATATGCAAGTCAATATGCAGCAGTCGGAATTAACTGTCAAGTGCTGCTGGACAATGGGACCAGTGAGGTTCAGTCATAACTGGTCCTCCTCAAAGTTAACTGGTCCTCCAAAATTTAATGAAGTTTTATATAAGATGAATGTTCAGATTAATAATTATATATTTTGAGATTAGAGCACCCCGATACAAATGCTGATTTCCGTTCAGAATCTGTGGCGGCGAACTGAAGACACCAATGACACTTCATCGACTTGCTGCTGTCATCGTATGTTAACCTTATCTGCCCGACGTTCACGAATTTTGGAACTTGCGCTGTCTTCGCTGCTGTTCATATTCGCGATTGCGAAGTAATTTTCCCCCATCAGTTAGTTTGGCTTTTTTTTTCCGGGTGGCTCAACGGCATCATTGAACCGCCACATGTTGACAGTTCAACAGAAATGGCGACCAGTCTCCTGTCAAACAACAGCGAGTTGTCTCCCTTCACAGTGTCCGCCTAAACCAATCGATAAAAAAATCATTCCACTCGTATATCGCAGCTATATGATAATATTTAACATTTTTCTTTTTATGGATTACATTGGGTGGCTTTAAACATGCGCTAAAACCATTTCGAATTTGCGCCGTAGTCGACGAAACCACAGCTTTGTTCGCAAGTATTTTATCGATTGCATTAGAACTTGTATAGCCTTCACGCAGACCAAAACGTTCGAAAATGAGTCTTTTTGTTGCCGACAGTTTCGAAATCTGCACTTGCCAGTCGGACCACTGCATGGCCAAGTAAACTGGTCCGACGGACCCATACTAAATTCGACCACTGAATATGGTAAGTTCACTATTGTTCTGATTTCTTCCAGGGGTGACCCTTTCTTCTATGGCCCGTGGTTTGTCAGACCAGTGGAGGTGGAGCACGCTCCCACCCGCCTCTTCTACAAGCGTGAGGTGTTCCTGAGCTCCATCGAGGACACCAATCCTATGAGGAGCATCATGGGAAAGTGTTCCGTGCTCCACATCAAGGAGTATCTCAGCTGTAAGTATGCTCCACAGTCACACACCTATTGTAAGTGTGCTCCACAGTCACACCCCTGCTGTAAGTATGCTCCACAGTCACGAGTGTGCTCCACAGTCACCCCCCTGCTGTAAGTATGCTCCACAGTCACACACCTACTGTAAGTGTGCTTCAGTCACACCCCTGCTGTAAGTATGCTCCACAGTCGCACACCTACTGTAAGTGTGCTCCACAGTCACCCCCCTGCTGTAAATATGCTCCACAGTCACACACCTACTGTAAGTGTACTTCACAGTCACACCCCTGCTGTAAGTATGCTCCACAGTCACACACCTACTGTAAGTGTGCTCCAAAGTCAGTCTGATGGCAGTACATGTTCACAGATGTAGTGTTAATCTGAATTCTCACTTTAAAGGGAACGTAAACTCTGCGGTAAAACGCCGTTTCCTTTAACCCTTTCGTACTTATACCGGCCAAAACCGGCCGGCATCATATATACCCATAACGGCCGAAACCGGCTGCAATTCACCACCACGCAAAAAAATCGCCGCACAGTAAAATGTTCGTCAAGTGAGAGATCGTCGGTAGTCCACATCGTTGGACAAGGAAATAGTCGACAATATACGTTCAAATTTTATTGTAAATCATGCAATAAATGTATAACAAGTTTATTTTATTGAAGACGTACCTTCCTTGTGGTGAAAATTGAGAAAATCGGCGAAGAATTTGCCGTTTTTTGACCATTTTCAACGCTATCGAAATCCCATTTCCCGCGGTAGAATGTTAGAGATATTGGTTTCATTTTAAAGGTCATTTCCGGGTCTTTCGACCTGTGATGAGTGATTTGATTGGATAGGATTGGATAACGAAGGATTTGATTGGATAGAGATGTGATCATTCTTTGATAGCGTGACCAAATTGACCTCGACCGGGCTCTGTTAGTATCGCGAAGCCGATTAGTTGAGACGTGTGAGACAATGGCAACGATTGGCCGGCTGCTTGTCTGTGTGTCGGTCTTCAGTGCCGGTTGAATTTCTCACCAAAGAAAATGGCTTCGTTGAAACTTTAGCGAGCCGACTGTTGGATTTACAATGGAAATAAAGGGTTTCTCGGATTTATATGTCGGATTAAAACCCACACGGACGATGCACTGGTATTTTAGCACGATCGTCCGGTTGAATTGGGCGAATCGTGAAGAGATTTTTTATGGAAACTATCATTTGGCTGGGACATACACTCACGGTAATGTTGTCGAAATCAGAGATTTTTTTTGTGTTTATTTTATTTTCTCGCCTGGTCTGGTTTTATTTTAGACACAAATGGGCAGATATTTTGAAGGACAGATTAATTAAAGTATGGGCTTTCTGAAAATATATATATTTAGCGGGGTTTCAATCAAGCTACATGCAAATATATTGCTTCAAAAAAAGACTGTCTATAACAAAATTCTCTCGCATGCATTTATCCGAACATACAAGGCTGACAAACGAGACTATCAGCAAGTAGCAAAGAGTTAAAGTGATCGTAAACCCTCAAGTAAAGTTTCCATCAAATGAAAGACCATTGTGAACAGTGTCGGAAAATATTTATTGTAATTTTTTACGATTTTATTTCACAGAGTAAACTACAAATAAAGCATGGTATTCTATTGTGGTCTGTTGCAATGATATTTAGGTCCAGTGACGTCACACTGCCTTAGTACATATATTTCAAACTATGTATGCAATTTCCAATGCTTGATTCAAGCTTAAGGTGTGTATACTTTGAGTTTCAACACAGACTCACTGTTCCAATGTGCATGTTTCACCAAAATCTGGGAAATTAAATGCAAGATTCAAATTGACTTATGACTCTTATGAATTACCATCTCCCAGATTTTGATGAAACATGAAAACGGAGAAGAGTTATCTCCCCTTGTGGCTTTTGCATCTAATGATATCCTACCAGCATTTCGTCAAATAACATTGAAATTCTCCTCACAAGTAACATATACTGCCTTTTCGCTGTTTGCTTATGAGCGTCTCGATATTGTCATTGTTACTTTAAAGTGATCGTAAACCCTCAAGTAAAGTTTCCATCAAATGAAAGACCATTGTGAACAGTGTCGGAAAATATTTATTGTAATTTTTTACGATTTTATTTCACAGAGTAAACTACAAATAAAGCATGGTATTCTATGGTGGTCTGTTGCAATGATATTTAGGTCCAGTGACGTCACACTGCCTTAGTACATATATTTCAAACTACGTATGCAATTTCCAATGCTTGATTCAAGCTTAAGGTGTGTATACTTTGAGTTTCAACACAGACTCACTGTTCCAATGTGCATGTTTCACCAAAATCTGAGAAATTAAATGCAAGATTCAAATTGGCTTGACACTTATGAGTTACCATCTCCCAGATTTTGGTGAAACATGCACATTGGAACAGTAAGTCTGTGTTGACACTCAAAGTATACACACTTTAACTTGAATAAAGCATTGGAAAGTGCATACAAAGTTTGAAATATATGTATGAAGGCAGTGTGACGTCACTGGACCTAAATATGATTGCAACAGAACACCATAGAATACCACGCTTTATTTGCAGTTTACTCTGTGTAATAAAATCGTAAAAAATTACAATAAAGATTTTCTCACACTGTTCGCAATGGTCTTTCATTTGAGGGAAACTTTACTTCAGGGTTTACGATCACTTTAAATGTCGAAACAAATGTTATACAGTTCGATTCAGTAGCTTGAATGAATTATTCTGTTTCCTGCCATGAGCAGTCTGTAAACAACATTAACTGGATATTTGCATATGATCCCCAATCAATTGTCCTTCTTTCAGGTCGTATTACAGAGGTTCCAGAACATGACGTGTTCATCTGCGAGTCCAAATACTTGGAGGGGGAAAAATGTATCCGTAAACTGGCTAAAGGGTTCAAGGTATCTGCTCCAGATTCTTCAAACCCCATTCTCTCATTGTTCGACTTTGTGACCTCCTAAACTGTCAGTGTGACACCTTCTAACTGCATTGGTCTGAAAATTCACATTTAATGTTTATCGTGTGTCTGCGTATGAGAGAGATGAAAAATGCATCCAGTATGTCTCATCGAAGAATGAGCAAGTTAGATGTTCAACTATTAGTCTTGTTTAGCGGTGACATCCGGAGTCACATACATCATCCAGTGATGGACAATGCTGATTGGCCCAGAGTCCCGCCTGTAAAAGCTGTGTGCAGTATGTTTAACCTCAATGCAATCAGAGGGTATATCTGACAGGGGGAGATTACGATCTGGTGCCATGAGAATGTCAAACCCTTAAAACAGCTTAATCTTAACTATCACGTTCTTAATACAGTATTTTACTTTACTCTTTTAAAATTTAGTTGAAACTGGTTACTTTATGTCACGATACGATCAGCCTGTTATCACATGTACCATATTCAGTGATGTAGTTTTGCAACAGATTTCGCAAATAAGAGGAACTAGAGTGCCCCATTTGCAAATATAATACATTCACCTGTTTTGAGCGCCATGAAATATACCATGGCAAGGAGATGCACCTGGGGTGTTTCAGTTCCAGCCTTGAAAATACATCCTTGATAGTTCTTTACTGAAAACGGAGAAGAGTTATCTCCCCTCGTGTCTTTTGCATCTGATGATATCCTACCAGCATAACATTGAAATTCTCCTTACAAGTAACATATACTACCTTTCCGCTGTTTGCTTATGAGCGTCTCGATATTGTCATTGTTACAGAAATGTACCCTGTCTCCCAAGGTCACTGACGACGAGATGTATTTCTTCAAGAAACTGGTCGTTCCTAAAAAGGTATGGGTCCCATCTTACAAGAAGCTCTTTAATTACCTGTCAGCTGCTAATTACCTGGGTTAATTACAATTAACCTGGCTACATTGTTGTAGTATAATTGCTGGCAGCTTTGGTGGTTGGAATTCATTGCTTGTGCTCTCCGCGCCATGCAAGCTAGGGCTGCCAAGGAGCGAACTGATTTGCTAAATTTTCCTCATTCTGGTATAAATTGCTCTATAAATACACATTGTTTTTTCCTCAGCTGCTTGATTCTCTTGCCGTTGTAGGGATACAATCTTTCATATATTGCTCTGTAATAGTTTTAAGTTTGCCCTGCTTTTCAAATGTATATTTATCCACGTCTAGTTGATCTTGTGCATGCAGTCTTTTGAATTATTGTGATATTTTTCATTATTGTCTCATTAATTGATAGACTATAAATAGCCCGAGAAGGATTAAGTAAGATCTGTATGACTGGTATAAGATTTCAAGATCTTTGTTAAGGGGAGACGAGGGTCTTAAAAGTGTGATTTCATCTTACTATAGTTCTACCCCCCCTATGATCATGAAATTTTGCACAGAAGTAGATTTGAAGAAAAAATGATTTCATGCAAAGTTTGAGGCTGCTTGAAAAATCAGAACTAACTCTAGAGATGAATCTCTGTTTTTTTAAATAAGCGTTGCTGGGTAAAAATCGTTCGTTCAAGTAAGTAATTTTTATTGAATAAAATTTGTTTATTTCAGCCTCCACATTGATGGGACGTACAATTATCTCATTTTCACACTCCACTGTGTTAAAAAACATCAATATTAATTATTTTAATGAAGACCGTTATGTTTTACAAAATGATCTTGATCAGACAGTATTATCCATACAAGCTCCTGTAGGGTTAAAAGTTTGAAAAGTAGATAATTGTGTAGATTAGAATCCAAAGAAAACTCACTGAAAATGTTATCAACATTAGTGAAATATTTATTGATATTAACTTTTACTCAGACAAAGAACCACTGCAAAAACATGTTTCGATAAAAAGCCATTAAAATAATTATGCATATATGTTATTAAATAGAAATCACGTCAAATAAAATAAAAAATTCTAGTTTAAAGTTGTTATTTGACAAAAACAACAAAGCCAAGTGAAAATTACAGGTTCAGAGAACCAAAAAATGTTAAAATCTCAAAACTGATTTTTTTAATGAAAATTATGTGCTTAAACCAGCCTCTCCTTTATGTACTTTTAGGATATATGAATGATACTCATCTCTTGTGAATTTAGATGTTATTTTCCATGGTGCATTAAATCCGAGTTGAACAGAACTGTACAAATACATGGTTATGTGTGAATCTGGAAAAAGAGGGTTGTGGTTTTGGTCACAAAAACAATTCAGTAGATGCTAATCATCCCTGTCAACTGAATTACATAATGACACCGGGACCACCGTGATGACATCAGAACTACACATATCTTGGTTTTGACTAGCACATCTCATGCTCCCCTTGTGAGATTTTATGGACTAAGGGCAATAACTCTTGTTACTGCCATAATTTCTGTTTTCAAATCTGCTCTTCCATGTGCCCGAATTGATAAAATTTATATGATTTAAAAATGTTTCACACCCAAAACCTCAGAACATACAGTACTAGAGAGATAAGTACTGCCATTAGTGCTTAAAAGTCCAAGTGTGGACCATTCCTTTGGAGCCCCGTGGGGCTTCCGGGGATTGACCTGGAATGTTGTTGTGCACACCGCAGGTCATGGTAAGAATAAGCCTCAGCTCCTCAGAGAGCTTGTTTTAAGAGGCGACTGAGGCACCTGTGGGGTTCCCGGGTGTGAAAAGGAATAGGACCTCACCTGTGTGGTTCCCGGGTGTGAAAAGGAATAGGACCCAATGTCGTGATATGACTGAAATATAGTTGAAAGTGACGTTGAATCATATTCACTCACTCACCCTAATCCCATTCCTTTAGATTTAAAACATCATGAATATCAAATGTAATAAACCATTTCCCCCACATTTCATTGTACTTCATTTAAATGGCTTCAAAGCAGGTTCGTTCATGAAAAAGCCTGTTCTACCTCTTTTGATTTCAGTTAAGATGTCAACGGCATCCTACTTCATGGATATTGCACTGTCGCACTAATGCTGCGAATGAAGCAGATTTCTTACCTTGTCACGTGGTCAACCGTTTCATGTTAATTGCCACTGTGCATTTTGTCTTTTTGGCAATCAGAGAATCATTAAATAGATTGAACACTGGAAATGGGTATAATGAAAATGTCTCATAACATTAGCTTGAAACTGATGTGCACTTCAACTTATAGCTGGCCAATATTTCCTAACATTAGCTGTCCATGACTCTTTCTGAAGTTTTTATTGCAGTTACAAAATTACACATGCTCTCAAAGGTTTGTACAAGAAGCACATCCAAACTGCTTGAATAGCACTTCCAGGAGTGCTTTTGATGAAGGAATGCCTGGACCTGGCATTGGCAAAAGTACACTTACATTCAGTTGAAGGTTTTAGAAATAACACTTCCAAAAGTGCTCAATAGCACTTCCAGCAGTGTTTTTGAACACTTTGGGCTGACCATGTACTCTGCTTGGCAGGAACCGTCGCCTCTGTTGGCCAAGGCCAGCGCTGAAGAACCGTACGTGGAGATGGAAGTGAACGCGGTGGCCCAGCAGGAACCCGTCGCCGAATCTCTTAACGTCTCCATGGAAGAGCCCCACACGCCACAGCCCGAGAAGACTCAACGAAAGGTAGAGTGCTACTGTCGACCTCGGCACTGCCCCCGCCACGCCCGCTCCCGCTTCAGGCTTTGCTCTCATCACCCCCAATGTCACATGTACTAACTATCTGAACCATTCGGGGCAGTCGGTGCTCGCCACATCTTAATAACAGTACATTAACTCCATTTAGCAACCTAATTAATTAATCAGATGGTTAGGAAGTAAAATCCATTAATACGTGCTTGGGTCGTGTCTTGCGAGCCTTAGAAGACTGCTTATAACCAACCTGGATGAAATTACGAGGGACTCGATTGTTTTTTTTTGTTTGCAATTCTGGTCCATATTTTAGGCAGAATTCATACAGTATTGATAGAGAATTAAGTTATCACGACTCTGTGTTGCAGTGGATTATTATTTGCTGATTATCTCCCCTGCATGATGTCAAGCCTTGTTAATTGTGGCAGTTTTCAGTGGCTGATTTGGCATGTCAATTTCAGGTGCAGTCTACAGTCCTTCGAAAATATTGGATTTTGTTACCAAACTTAACACTGGAAATATAATACCATGACCATATCCTTAGCCCTATCTGGCCTGGGCGATTTGGGATGTATCGCAGCCTGGGGGGTTGGAAAGTGCCCCCGCTATATACTTTCTGTACCACTAAGGCTAGAGCGCTGAAACTTACCACACAATATCTTGGGTTCAAGCTCTACCGGGAAATGTAAAAAAATCCAAGATGGTCGGAAGCCATTTTTCGGCCTTTTTGGGGTCGATTTTTCGAAATTTTCAGTTTTCCGATTTTTCTCTTGAAAAAAATCAAATAAAATATAGAATAATTAGTTTTGCATAAATAAAATACTTTCAAGGACTTTTAGGCAAGGAAAATGTCAAGAAAAGGAGTGAAAAGATTGAAAAACACTACTTTCACGAATACCACATGGCGGCCATTTTGAATTTACCCATGATCCTCTGCCCAGGGGTATATGGCAATAGGCTCAAAATGACCACAATAAGATAAGCTTTAAAGTCATCAAGTTTCAGCCTCCTCGGTTTTGAATGCAGCCTCACTAGGTGCCCTCCCCCCCAAGGCCAAGTAGGGTTAAATCATGTGTACTGTTATTCAGAGCTATTTAAAGTCCTTAGATTCTAGTTTATCTTTTGGGGCAAAACTCCTTTACTTGGTTATTTGCGTGAACTGCAGTACTCTTCTGAGAAATTCTGCCTGCGAAGTTAGCATGATGTTAATTATCTGGAAACTTACAACAGGTCATACGCTGTGGCATTATGAAATTATTACGTATGCCTAGCATTCTAAACTGGTGGGACCTAGAAATCAGCCTTGAATCTGTATGAGAAACTTTCACAAAGAGAAAAAAATAGCTGTCATCTTTGAAATACTCATAATGGACTCTTATCTTTGCAGAACTATATTTCAGACTTTTAAAAGTGAATTCCACATGTTAGAAGAAGTGCCTATTCCAATGCTGAAGAAATTTACAGAAATTATATTTTGTCTCTCACCAAAAGGCATGCTCCGTGAGGGATAAACTTTACCTATAGTGCTAAGGATAACGAGTTAAAACTTTGATCACAACTTTACCAGACAACTTTTATTTTCCTTAGTGAAAAACAGCTCCACAAGAACAAGATGTACTTTGTTGAATATTTAGACAATTAAGTCAAGATTCGGCATTAAGGCCACTTTCATATCAGTTTTGTAAGACGCTATCTGGTATACTATCAGTATCACACCTCATGTTTTTCGTTCGTGTCCCTTGTAGAAGAGTACAGTGAAACGTGTTCCCAGCGGTTACATCGTGTTCGCCGGGGAGGTTCGAAAAACATGTCAGCAGGAGAACCCAGATGCCTCATTCGGTGACATCAGTAGGATCGTCGGCACCAAGGTTGGTTCCCACTGTTCGAGTCCTCTGCTAGAGAAATGCTTTCACTTTAGGAAAGAGAACAATTTTAATTGATCATTTAGAAGTTTTGTCAGTTCCAGTGACAATCCATATAAAAATGACTGATAGAAGAAAATAACAAATGCACAGGATTCATGTGTCTCCTGGAAAATCCTTAAAGGTGAACTGAAAAGCTTTCCAATGTTCTGTTAAAATGTCATAAAACAAGAACTTCTATAGTTGTTACAACTATGTGTGGTAATAGTTCTGTGGGGTATTGTTTTATTTTGGGTATATGAGAAGTCAAAACTTATACCACCAGAAAACGAGAGCCAGAACTTATAAAAACGTCATCGCTTGCCTCCCGTTGTTTTTGAAACGTCATGACGTTATAGTGGTCCTCGCTCATTCATCCGACGTAGCATGACGTCACATTTAAATAAAACTTGAATGAAAGAGACCGCTATAACGTCATAACGTTCTACAAACCAAGAGAGGCAAGCGATGCAAGTTTTCAAGACGAATTTATATAACAGATAACTTAAATATTGTTATTAGTACAATTTTGCAAAATGTATTTGCCCCAAAAACGTATAAAATTGATGTCACATAAGACAAGATGTATATAAGCAACATTTTAGATAAAATTAAAAGCTTTGCAGTTCACCTTTAAAACTCCTGGAATTTAATTGCTAACTTGGAAAGTCCTGGAAATTGCTCAAAAATGGAGTTAAACTCCTGGAAACTTCTAGAAGAACTACACTCTCATCTTCTGGCAGAACCAGCGATCTGATGCCAAACGTTGCTGTTCCAAAATTTGTTCCTGAACTTTGTTAATTTGCTCTTTTTTGTTGCAAGCTATTGTTCTAAAGACTCCTGGAAAATTAAAATTGTTCACCGGGAAAGTCCTGGAAAACTCCTAGAATATTTTTTTGCTGTAAGTGTATGAATCCTGAATGCAAAATTAATTGTAAATATTAGACCATACATTTGAATCCGGATGGGAAATTCTGCAATTAGTTCTATCATGTCCATACAACTGTCCAAAAAACTGAACTCCATCGAATCAGAACATGTGTTACATGTGAGATTGTTACAGGGAATAAATCACTTCCATGTTTCGCCTGGTGGAGCTGTGCAAAATTCTGTTCTTGACTGGTTATTTCTGCCAAGGCTGTGCTTATCATGATATAGATGTCTGGCTAGACAAGATTATACATAATACCACTTCAGGGCTTCTTCACTTTAACGCAATTTAATGCACTAGCTTTCGACCCTCTTGCCGGAGTGTTTATCAAGTGAACAGAACCTAATTTGAATTTGATAATATACAAATGTCAATCATAATCTTATGGTACTTTAAAGTTCAATCAAATTTGTTGGTGTTAAAATCCTCAGGACTCGATTATTACATACTATTCTACTACTGTTTCTTTAAACCAAATCTGAATCCTGTGTGATATCTAAATCAAAAATGTATCTCATTTTTGTTTGTTACGTGGTACTGTAGTGTAAGATGTTCCATTAGTTACGTCATGACATCTTAGGCGCATTGTCTCAAGTTATCTGAAGTTACTTTGTAGTATTCAAAGAAAAAAATATGCAGTCATGGGGACTATAACAATAAATTTGATTGGGCTTTAATGTAATCAATATGTTCGACATTTGTATATTATCAGTATCAAATTACGTTCTGTTGAATCACGAGGGTTGAAAGCTTGCGTGCTTTACAATGCGTTTACATGGAGAAGCTCTGTGGAGAGCCCGCAGTTTTACGGACGATCCACATACGAGTATATCAAACATTACACATGTTGAGATGTGACCATTGTTTTGAAAGAAATCATGTTGTGTTACGCGAAGGCGAATAATGCGAACGTTTCTGTTCTCTCAGTGGAGGAGTCTGGCCAGAGAGAACAAAGAGATATACGAGGAAAAAGCCAAAAGAATCGCGGAGGAACAGGCGGCCAAACAACAGGAAGCTGACAAGGCTTTGAACGACTCTATCAACCAGAATCGCTCCCAGAGTCCCTGGTCGGACTATGGGCGGAGCATGTCCCCGGGCTCGAGCCGCCCGGCCACACCAGGTGGGTACAATGAACACGGGAAGAAGAAGAGCCAGAAAGGTATTTAACATATCACTTCTCTGCATGATGGACATGTCGGCCTGACTGTGGTCTAGCTACCCGTCACATAGGTCTGCTTCATGATGGACATGTCGACCATATTGGTCTGCTTCGTGCAGGGTGAATGTGTGCTGATTTAGGCCTATATTAGACTATGGCAATAACTAGGTTGACAGAGTGTGCGTAGTTGCATTTTGTCGTAGGAAATAAGTTTACTGTTTCAGTTGTCTAAGGACCTGGTGCAGTTTATTAGTGAGGATTTGGCCCCCACGAGGTGCGCTAAGAGTGCCAAAAGGAAAATCACGCTACAAAAGAAATTTGTCAGTTAGCTCGAATTATATTATCTTAGTGTGTGGTCGGAGTATTTCCCAGGCCCTCGATCTTTGGGTTTTTTGAATAACAGCATCTTGAAGTAGTGGATTTGTGAAAAATCGTCAGTTTGGAGGTGAAAACAGCACGTTTTTCTCTCTGCAAACATATTAAGCCAGTCCAGATCCAAGATGAACTTCAACCCGAATCTTTGGTTATGTCCAGAGGTAGTTAATTCTCGAAAACAAAAATATGAAGCCAGTCCAGAACCCAAACTGTTTGTCCATACGACAAGATAATACACTTCAAGCTGTGATAGATCATTTTGGTACTCCAGACCACACCTCATTTGGGCCAAACCTCGCTACACTGCACCTGGTCCTTTGACACAAAACACGTCACATTTGTGACTGGCAATGATGAGTGTCCACTTAACTGTGGTTACATGACCTAAGGATTTTTCATCGGAAAACTTAATTCAAGGCCATAGTCATGGTATGGAGGGGAAGTAATCTTGTATCCAACAATACTAGTAAGATTTACTTCCCTTGGATAGCACAGGTCAACATGAGTGTTAACAAAATTGGCAAATCATTTCTTGTGTCAAACCCGGTAAAATCACGACTGGTATCACAGGATACTTTTGTTGCAATGGTTTACTGCTGTAGAACATAATTATACATCAAAAACAGCCGTATCAGGTTTTGACCGCCTCCTTCCGACAAAAACTGAAAAAGAAAAAACAATTGCCCACCTAAAATATATGTTAACACATGAACATTACGGATTCATTCTTTTATTGACCTGCCAGAATGAAATAAAATATTGAGAAAGAAATTATTTCTCATGTAGAAATCAAATCCTACTGATTATCCAAGAGCGACCTTTAAAATGCGAGTCGAGAATGTGCTCAATGATGGAAGTGTCACAAAATATATTTGACCTTTCTGAAGAAACGCTACGATTGTGTAAGAACATTTCTGCCTGGTTTTCATTAGATAAGATGTCTTTGAAGTTACTTTCTTTCTATTTCGCTCTTCCCCCTGGACATTACATGTATTTTCCTTTATCTGTCACATTCAGTTGGGGGTGGTACGTCCCACGCACACGCTGCATGAGTCTTGCCTTGATCTAGTCACCTTGTTTCATTTCACGCATGTTTATAGATCAGAAAGTTTCAGTTTGTTCCGTTTAGTAGTTCAGTTGTAAAATGTTGTCTCTTGTTTTGTTCGTAAAGCATAAACAGTGAATGCTGATCGATGTATGCACCCTTATGGGCAAATCTGCATAAACGTTTGATATTGTTGTTGTTGTGTCAGTTCGTACACCCAATACTATAGCAGATGTCTCTCCAGCATTCCCCCACTGTAGACAATGATGGCCTTGTCTGTACGCTGCATCTTCATCCACAACCGGACTTCTCCGTTCACATTTCGAATCAGCCTGGGCCCTCGATGACCGAGTGGTCTAAGACGCTTCGCTGGTGACCGCTAGCCTCACACCGCTGAACCAACACGGGTTCGAGCCCAGCTGGTCCAGGTGTGAAAGTTTGTCAGTTACTTGCCGAAGGGCAGTGGTTCTCTCCGGGTTCTCCGGCTTCCTCCACCAACCAAACTGACTGTCACCATATGAGTGAAACAAACTTGAGTGTGACATTAAGCCAAATCCCCCCCCCCCCTCGAATCAGCGTTGATATATTAAACCACCGGCTCTGTTCAAAAGAATTTATGAATAGACATGGAACGTCAGTGACCTCAAATGCATTTGAATTTAGAAATCTGTCATATTTGCAGGCCTCCCAGAGTGGCATAAAATCATAAAATTTGGCCAAAAATGAGTAAACAGCATAAAATAGTATAATTTTTTTTTTTTAAATCATAAAATAAAAATTGGTCAGTTGAAGAATTGCACTTAAAATCTCAGAAATCTGGTATTGGGCATGCCCACGAGTACCTTATTTTCCACTTCTGGGGTAAGTGGAGAGTGGTTAGACTGCATGACATTGTTTACATTTTTTAATTACCGTACTAACCCAGACTGAGTTGTCTCTAGTATTCATCATTTTCCTGCCATACCTACAATCTGTATTCACTTTGCCTCTATTTTTATGAGAAATCATAAAAAAATCATAAAAAAATAGATGACAAAAGCATAAAAAAGCATAACATTTTCTTGAAAATAGCATAAAATAATCATAAATTTTCACAAAAATTGGCATAAAATCATAATTAAAATTCCTGAAAAGTGGCTGGGAGGCCTGTATTTGTGGCTTATTGTTTGGCTAAAATAATCATAAATTTTCACAAAAATTGCCATAAAATCATAACTAAATTTCCTGAAAAGTGGCTGGGAGGCCTGTATTTGTAGCCTATTGTTTGGCTGTTCTTTGTATCTGGCCACCGCTACCTCCATATTAGGAGGAATTACGTCATTACTGAGAGGATACACCACCCTATACTCAGTGGTTGGTTATTTTTTGATTGGCTTGTCTCTGGTCTGTAGATGAAATGTACACCTCGGATTTTAATGCTTTCGGTAGTCCAATCCATCAAGGCTAATTCGAAGTGTGAGCGGAGAAGTCGACGTGTGTATGAAGATGGTACACCGATACACCGCTCAAACAGTATTTCAATGGCTATCGAAGATCTGATGTTGTTTGTGTGGTTGTGGAATTCCACTTTAGGCCTATAAAATGAGTACCGTTTCACAGGGGATCGTTTCACAACTCCTGAGTACGACGGGAGCCTGTCGCAAACACTTCTTAAGGACATACGCAAATAAAAAGAGTGTTTCACAAAACTTTCTCACATGCAAATATTCTGTTTGGTCATAAATTTTGTGTGAATGTTGTATTCACGCTTTCCCGGTTCTATCTCGAACTACAAGGACCTGGAATTCATTTATTGTCGCCAATGAAGAATATTCCATATAGATGTTAACGGAATAAAGTTAAAACGTTTGTTTTTAGAAGTGTCCAATGATACGTTCATTGTTGTTGTACGGTAATGCTTACTGAAAGAGGAGGGAGAGTTTCGCACCTCCAACACAGGAGATCGAAATTTGAATCAAAGTTCTCTGGATTTTGATTTAGACAGAATCAAATATTAACTCGATAATTCATGCCTGATTTACCTAAATGATAAATAGAACCTATTAAATCAGAAATTAAATACATCAGAAAATGTTCAAAATAGTGACTTTTGGAGCAAATATATATTATGCGATATATTCAGCGAAAGTTCGCAAATAGGTACGGATGCTCCATTTGCATGGAGTTAACCGTTTTGTGAAACACGTGCAAACTTTTATAGACTCCATGCTAACCATTCCTATCACATGATTTCTATCGCAACATGTTAAGCAACTGTGAAACGACCACCATCAGTGGTAACAAACCCTTGCAGAGTACAAAGGCTGCATACAGCTGTTTATGCAGTGGGGGGAATGGGAAGGGCATCCGCTATAGCTGAGGGTGTAATCTGTTTGTGACCATGGATTGACTGGACTTTGTACATTCCCCACCCCTAACAGGAGGGTACCAACAAGGATTCACCCCTGCTCCTCAGGGGGGCTGTCCCCCGGGTTATCAGTCCCCGGGCTACCCTGGTCACCAAGGGTACCCCCTCCAACATGGGTACCCAATGCCATCAGGGTACCCTAACCACCAAGGGTACCCCCCTCATCCCAGCATGATCCCCATGCCAAGGCAACCTATGAATCCAGGTGAGCTTCAAGCAACATGTCAGACCACGTGTCTCTTCAGTATTCTCTCTATGTGGGCGTTCAGCGGTTTCTTTGGCAGGATGTTGGACAGGGCCATTTTGATATTGATAACAAATTCACACTAGTGAATCCTCCCTATGACATATCTATTTCTATATCCTGCCTTTGATATATCTTCTGAATGCTCCCTGCGATATATCTACTTCTGAATGCTCCCTGTGATATATCTACTTCTGAATGTTCTCTATGACATATCTACTTCTGAATCCTCCCTATGACATACTGAATCCTCCCTATGACATATATGCTACTGAATCCTCTCTATGACATATATGCTACTGAATCCTCTCTGACATATATGCTACTGAATCCTCTATATGACATATATGCTACTGAATCCTCTCTATGACATATATGCTACTGAATCCTCTCTATGACATATATGCTACTGAATCCTCTCTATGACATATATGCTACTGAATCCTCTATGACATATATGCTACTGAATCCTCTCTATGACATATATGCTACTGAATCCTCTCTATGACATATATGCTACTGAATCCTCTCTATGACATATATGCTACTGAATCCTCTCTATGACATATATGCTACTGAATCCTCTATGACATATATGCTACTGAATCCTCTCTATGACATATCTGCTACTGAATTCTCCCTATGACATCTACTACTGAATCTTCCCTATGACATATCTACTACTGAATTCTCCCTATGACATCTACTACTGAATCTTCCCTATGACATATCTACTACTGAATTCTCCCTATGACATCTACTATTGAATCTTCCCTATGACATATCTACTACTGAATTCTCCCTATGACATCTACTACTGAATCTTCCCTATGACATATCTACTACTGAATTCTCCCTATGACAGCTACTACTGAACCCTCCTTATGACATATCTACTACTGAATCTTCCCTATGATATATCTATTACTGAATCCTCCTTATGACACATCTGCTATTGAATCCTCCCTATGACATATCTTCTACTGAATTTCTCCCTATGCCATATCTACTTCTGAATCCTCCCTATGTCATATCTATCACTGTGTCCATCCTATGACATACTGACTTCTCCCTATGACACATCTATTACTGAATCCTTCCTATGACACATCTACTTTTGAATCCTCCATGACATTTCTACTACTGAATCCTCCCTATGACACATCTGCTACTGAATCCTCCCTTTGACATATCTAATACTGAATCCTCCCTATGACATCTCTATTACTGAATCTTCCCTATGACACATCTACTTCTGAATCTTCCCCATGACACACTTAATCTTCCCTATGGCATATCTACTTCTGTGTCCTTCCTATGGCATACTGAATCCTCCCTATAATACATCTACTACGGATTCCTCCCTATGACATATCTACTTCTGAATCCTCCCTATGACATATCTTCTACTGAATTCTCCCTATGATATATCTACTTCTGAATCCTCCCTATGTCATATATACTACTGAATCCATCCTATGACATACTAAATCCTCCCTATGACACATCTATTACTGAATCCTTCCTGTGACACATCTACTTTTGAATCCTCCATATGACATTTCTACTACTGAATCCTCCCTATGACATATCTACTATTAAATCATCCCTTTGACCTTACTACTTCTGAATCCTCTCTATGACATACTGAATCATTCCTATGACATCTATTACTGAATCCTCCCTATGACATATCTACTACTGAATCCTCCCTATGACATACCTATTACTGAATCCTATCTCTAACATATCCACTACTGAATCCTCCATGTGACATATCTATTACTGAATCTCCCCTTTGGCATGTCTACTTTCGAATCCTCCCTATGACATACTGAATCCTCCCTATGACAATCTGCTACTGAATTCTCTCTATGACATATCTACTTATGAATCCTCCCTATGACATATCTATTACTGAATTCTCCCTATGACATATCTACTTATGAATCCTCCATATGACATCTATTACTGAATCCTCCCTGTGATATATCTACTTCTGAATCCTCTGTATTACATACTGAATCCTCCCTGTGACATATCTATTACTGAATTCTCCCTCTGACATATCTACTTCAGAATCCTCCCTATGACATATCTATTACTCAGTCCTCTATGACATATCTATTACTCAATCCTCCCTATGACATATCTATTACTCAATTCTCCTTCTGACATATCTACTTCTGAATCCTCCCAATGACATACTGAATTCCCCCTATGACATATCTATCACTGAATCTTCTCCATGACATATCTGCTTCTGAATCCTCCCTATGACATACTCCATCCTCCATATGAAATATCTGCTACTGAATCCTCCCTATGACATATCTACCTCTGAATCCCAGTATGTCAGCTACCTTCAGATCCCCAGTATATCATCTAAATCTGAATCCTCAATATGACATCTACACCTGAATCCTCAATATGGCATCTACTTCTGAATCTTCAATATGGCATCTACTTCTGATTCCTCAATATGGCATCTATTCCTCAATATGGCATCTACTCCTGAATCCTCTGTAGGACATGTATTCATGAAGCGAATGATCAATCCTCAGTATGTCATCTACTTATGAATCCCAATGTCACAGCACTTTGTTCTAAAAACTGTTCACGAGAAGCAAAGATTTGATGTTGTATCAGAGGCTCTTTAACTTGAATGGCAAGTTGTAGTGAATTATATTTTAGATTACTGTAACTGATACATCTGATCTGTTATTCCACAGTGTGACATTTCACTGGGATCATCAGACACACGTGTAACCATTTGCCGTAACCTGACATTTGTGGTCTGACATTTTGCTGTGTTGCAATTATAGCTATTCAGTTTTTCCTGGAAGTTCTGTTTAATTTTGTAAATGCTTGTTCACTGTAACTGATCTGGAGTAATCGTTTCTTTATTGTACACATGTTATATAATAGAAAATGTTTGCACTGATAAGCTTGAAGCATTTGTGTCGTAGTCATATATTTTGTTTCTAGATTATTGGGGCCATGGTGATTTTTTATTTAGCAGGCATCACTCTAAAGTCTCGATTCTTTATGCACCATAAGAACACCCAGTTAAAAAAAGAATTCGAAAAATGATTAATTTCCTGTTTTACGGCATGAAAATGCAAGGAATTCTGTACCAGGGGCAACATGTTGATGTTTGTCACCCTCTATCAGTTTACTTCAATGTGAAATATAATCAGAAAAACTGTTTTCATCTCTAATCCTAGCTGTAATAGCCAAAATGACCTTGGGGTATTGTCGTCGTCACGTCTGTCTGTCCGTCAAGATTTTTCAATTTTCACCAATTCCTTGTTACCACCATATCTTTAGATTGCATATGCTAAGGACTACCAAACTTACTATATGTAGTCATAGAGTAGTGACCTATATTTTTCTGGGTCACTGGACCACCAATTTGTTGCCATCAACTGCTTGTACGTCAGCCAGGGATCTATTCGAATATCTCCAACATGTCCAAGGCAGAGGGGTTCTCAGTGCTTCACATAGTTCATGTTCTTCTTCAAATCTATTCAACAGCAATAATATATGTTCTTTCTTGTTCTTCAAAAAGCCAATGAAACTATTTTAAGCATTTTATTTTTCACCCACCAAGTGTTTAAAATAGGAATATTTCCCATTATCCATGGAAGTTATTGAAATGGTCCATTACTCTTTGTATGAAGACTACAGTTACGTTCTGGAAAACATTTAGCTGGGTGTTGATTGGTTATACGATCTTCGAGTATTTAGAGTGTTTACTGAACAGGTCGGGGAAATGAGGGCTTTCCAATTTTGGATGTAAGAAAGTCATTTTTCTTGAATAACTTAAAAAGATGAACAAATTTACATTTTCTTTTTCCAATGGTACATAAATTCATATATTTTCACACAGGTTAATTTGCTTTCAAGGAATTGTTGCCCATCTATTCCAGGAGATTGAAAGCGGTCTATTGTGTTTTTTTTCAAATTGCCATTTCAACATTCAAAAAAGAGTAAACAGGCAAAATGTGTTAACTTATGTAAATATATAAGAATTTATGTGCCATTGACATAAAATGCAAATATGTTCATTTAAAGTTATTCAAGGAAAATGATTTTCTTTCCTCCAACATTGGAGAGCCCTCATTTTCCTGACCTGCTGAACAGTGCATTGCATGATGATCACATGGATGTTTTGTTGTTCTCACTGTGTTTATTTTTGTCACTGTCTGATCGTTGTTCTGTTGTAAGGTCTGCACCCAGGTCTGCCTCCAGGTATGCCCCTACAGCACCAGCTACCTCGAGGGATGCCACCTTTCCCGGGTATGACCTACCACCTCCCACCTCATCAGCACCCTGCCACTGGCATGTTGCAAGGTGGGACACGCCCACCACCACTGCCCCCACAGATACCTCGCACCTCCACCCCATGCCCAACCCCACCCATGCCAAGGACCCTCTTCTCTAGCATGCCTATCTTTCCCCAAGTGGGTGTGGTCCCTCGCCCCGGGGGCATGTTCGGTGTGGGCGTGTCCCGTATGGCTTCACCCTTCACACCGCCTACCTGTGGTCCAGCTGTCTATGACCTAGGTATTCATAATCAATCTCACTTCCTCTTTCGTTTGGAGGTCATCCATAAACCGCACTATCTGTTGCATTTTCAAACAATTCAAACATATTTGATAATGTTTAGGCCATCCTTAAAAATGTCTTTGTTGGGCGTAACCTGACACCTAATTTGGGTAGGTAGTTTGAAAAATATTTTTTTCCTACGAAGTAGGCTCTCATTTGCAAATTGTCCGGTAATGAGTGAGTCAGTCCATTCGAATCCTTTCTCCGGCAAAATAAGAAGAACCGTTGACATTAGAGCCTTGATTGTTGGCGTGAACGTGCATTAGGAGACTGTTACCAGCAAGTTCTGAGCTGACCTACTTTTGATGAAAATTTTACCTACTTAGGTGATCTATAAACCTCGGAATTGGCAAAAACATGTCTAAGACCATGGAAATGCACTTAAGTCAATGTCAGTGTGACCCGACCTAAAGGGGTCAAGGTCAATGTGACCTACTTTCCGACCCAATTTCTGACCAAATTAGGTGACCTATAAACCTCAAAATTGGCAAACACATGTCCTAATGCCGCCTAAGACCATGAAAATGCATTTAATGCGAGACTTGCACAATACAGGGTTCCGGTCTCGGCCGCTAGGATCGCCTTTATTTTTATTTCCGTTTTATACCACTTCTATCGTCTGCTAGGCACAGCTGAGTAGGCTGGCCGGTCGTTTCGCTTGGACGCGTAGCGGGCGATAACTCTCCGTAATAACCACCGCCCAACCGCCAGGATCGCGGCGAACGACATTTCCAGTTTATCGAGAAAAAGCAGCCGACATGGAAATAAATGTGAAAATAGCAGCTACTGCGTGTTTGCTTTAAGGTATGTGGTTGATTTATATGATTTTAAGTGCAATACTTGATATAATCGATAGAAACCTGTCGTAGTTTATTCGATTGTGCCTCCATACTCGTTAGCAATGGTGAAAGACAAATATGCCGAATATAAAACCGGCCCGCGGGATGATTAAAATAGCATAAACGTTTTCGTTCCGGGTCGTTTATATTTTGGAAACATTCAAGGAATTCCCGTAGGTAAGCAAACCCTATGTCGCGAGATATCATGTAGGTAGTTGTCATTTGAACTCCGCTAAAGTCAATAAATACTGTGACGTCGGCATTAGCTGACAATGGGTTTAAATGTGTATTCATGCCAGCATGCGTACAGCTGTTAGATCTCAGCGGGAATGGAGCTTTCAAAGCTGCCCTGAAAGACCAGCTCAGTGCCTAGCAGACGATAGAAGTGGTATAAAACGGAAATAAAAACAAAGGCGATCCTAGCGGCCGAGACCGGAACCCTGTATTGTGCAAGTCCCGCATTAGGTCAATATCAGTGTGACCTGACCTAATTGGGTCAAGGTCAATATAACCTACTTTCTGACCCAATTTCTGACCTAATTAGATGACCTAGAAACCTCAAAATTGACAAAAACAATGTCTCAATGTCTTTAATAGGTCAAGGTACACACTTAAATCATATCAAACCCTCTAACGTCACACCACTCATGTTTCAATTCAGGTTTCTCAAATTTTCAGCTAATAACTATGAATGTATCATGAGTTTTCAGGTAGTTAGGCCAATGAAAAGTGTTGGGTCTGGGGTATCTTGGTGGATAGATAGCGTTACGCCCAACCAACATATTTTTATTGATGGCCTTACCATTGATGGCCTTCAAAAAAATTACAGTGGAAATTGTTCGAACTGATTGGTTGAATCTTTTTCCATTTTATTCTATTAGCCAATGATAGTTGTTCATTTGTTTTCAAATATTTAAATTGACCAATCAGCAGTCTAATGGCTAGAAAATATCGGATGATGTCCTGTACGGCAATGTCTTGAGTAGCTAATTTACAGAGGTTGGAAGTTTTGAGAGCTTCATAATCAGTTTGATTCTTGTGCTGATTTATACAAGTTTCACTGTAATTGCCTTTGTTCACAGGTTAATCAGTGTGTGTACATTTCATGGATGGCCCCCAACAGTGTTCAGGCTCAAACTCTAAATAACTGACAGAACTTGAATAATTTGCTATGTTCTTCTAAATTGAGGTGAAAGGCCAAGTCGTTTGCCGATGAAGCAGACCTTCGTTGTATATATCATTATTCATGGCATGTTTATTCACTGGTCTGTCCTGGTTAATGTATCATTCCACATGAATGCAATTCTCTCTGAGGAAATCCGGAATTGCAATACTCATTTGGCAACATCTGACTTTTCTTTATTCAAGAATTCTTAATTTAGTCTAATTAAATGTGGACTCGGGTTTCTTGTTGTTTTACAGAAAGAAAAAAAAAAAAAAAAAAAATAAAAATAATTATAATTGGAATCCGGATTGCAGAGAAGAAATATTATTGCATTGTACTGATAATTCAAATTAGTTCTTGTGAACAAAATTTATCATCAAAATAGGAGAATGGAGATATTGTCCTAGTATTGTCTGGAATAGAGTTTGGGCATTGTGTTGAACAGTTTATCTCTTTATTGGTTTTCACTGTTAGCGCCTCAATTTCTGGGGGGTTCTCACAGGAGCTGGGCACCATCCTTAGCGAGTATTTTAATCAAAATTCAGTCTATAAAATTTTGCTCTCCTGGTTTAACCTTGATTTCCATCTGATGAAACACTGTTCAACTTTTGCTGAAAATATCCTTCGATGAAAATTAATTATTTGCCTCTCAAAGGATGGTCCCAAGCTCGAGAGTGTATGAAATCTCTATCTGGCATGTTTGGAGCAAATATTTCTTGTATGTGTTTACTAACTTGACAGGAGACATAACTTTCTTCATATCACCAAACATGTTTCAATAACCAGTAAATGAAGTACAGCAATTAACGAGTCAATTAAGTTGATATTGCCCCAGACGTGAAAGTATACTGAAGACACCCAACAAAAGTCCCAACTAACCAGTCCGTTCTGATCTCATGCATATACCCAGTACATTTGTATCGTGAGAAAGATCAATAGGAAGCTGTGTGTTGTAGAGACCACTCCAGACATGTGTTAGAGACTACAAATACTTGGTTTGTTTGTGTACGCTGCATAATATATAAATGTTGAGACAGTGAAACATTTTGGCAACTGAGTTTTCATCTTGAGTCAATCTGTTGGCATGGTTAGGGGCAGATTGTCAGCAGATGTAGACAACAGTATTCTATGTATGTTACCTCCTTGCTGACTCGGCTGACAGATTCCCGAAATATCGTGGTAAATTTCCACGCATTCTGCAGCGCTACATGTGTGCAGATTATGCAAATCAATCAGAAATTGTGATAACGCCACGTGTTCACTTCACACACATAGATAGTTGTTTTAAAAATAGCATGGAACCAGTCATATCACAATTTAAACAGGATTAACAAATTTTTGAAAGGAACAGCTTTTCCTATTGGTCATTATTCGACGGCTCTTCATATATTATGTAATGTTGGGGGTGGGGGGGGGGGGGATTCCGGGGTAGGGGGAGTGGGCGGTTAACGGTGAAAGGATGAGTACCGTAACTGAAGAAATGTTGTATTACTGTGAGTTGGCATTACATAATATATGGACAGCTGTCGAATTCCAGTATTTGTGGTTTGGCACTGTCTCAATAAATTTCCTGTCTGTGCATGGTGTTTGTATTTTCTCTCACAACAGGGCATGCTATAATCTGTCAGACTGGTAACAAATATGCATGGGGTGACAGCTATTAACAACTTTAGTTCCATAAGATAAAATTGTTGTATACTAGATCTAGGGTTTATGTGATGCATTTTCCATTTGCATTTGGCACCTTAGTCCATAGTCTCAAATAGTTGGTGAATGTTGCTTTTGTTGTTAAAGTCAAAACAGTTATTCGTTCTCTGAGCATAAATTGCTATTTAATGAGTAGAACTAGAAACTTGAAACCAAATGTCAGCATGTTTAGATCATTTCAAATTGAGCTGCAGCATCTGCTATTATAGGCAATGGCTTTACTTTCTTTCAAATTGCAGAATCAGTAATGTTACATGTATTTTGAACTGTGTCCTTTGAAAGTGCCATGATTTGTTTCCCAGAATCATAAATTTTTAGAATGAGTTTTACGAATGTTGTTGTTGTTGTATTGACCTTATATTTGCATCCCCCCCGACTATCTGATAGGTCAACACTTGGCGCCTCCGGCCCCGCCTGCTCGACCTCCATCGCCCATGTTCATCAACGTGCCGCCCAGGACACAGCGACTGCTACACTCCGAGGCTTATATCAGGTTAGACCAATAAAAATGCATTGGATTTTTCTTCTTTTTACCCCTCGGCCAAAATTTGGCAGAAGGGTATTGTCGTCGTCATGTACGTCCGTCCGTCCGTCTGTCCGTCACACCTTTCTCGTTACCAAGATATCTTTAGAACGACTTATCCTAGGCACACCAAACTTGCAGCGCACATCCGTATGCTCGTGACCCAGAACCCTATTGAATCTGGACCTGATTGGTTGGAAACTTTGGCGGCCATCTTTAATTTATGCAAAACCATCACAGCTTTCTTGTTACCAAGATATCTTCAGAACGACTTACCCTAGGAACACCAAACTTGCACTGCACATCCATATGCTCATGACCCAGAACCCTATTGAATCTGGACCTGATTGGTTGGAAACTTTGGCGGCCATATTTAATTTATGCGAAATCATTAATCTTGTGTATCTTAGGTACCATTTCTCTGTTCAGTGTGAAACTTGGTATAGATCATCGATGCATCAAAAAAGTTCAAATTTATCGATAAAGTTCTGGTTTATTTCAATTTCGGAAATGACATTAGGCAATGGATTGGCACTTTTCTAAAAAATATAAAATCGAGGATATGTCAAAATGGTAATGCTACAGCATCTTTTAATATTGGTCGAGGATGTAGGCAGGGCGATCCTATATCTCCTTACCTATTCCTATTATGTGCAGAGATTTTGGGGATACTGATTCGTAAAAACAAAAGAATTAAAGGAGTATTTATTCATAAAGAGTACAAGTTAGTCCAATATGCAGATGACACAGCTCTACTACTAGATGGATCAGAGGAGTCACTTCGTGAAGCTATAGATACACTTCAGTTCTTTGCTATGATTTAGGGCTAAGAGTCAATATAGACAAAACCAATATTTTATTCTTTGGCCGCTCTAAAAAACAGAAGCCCATCTGTCCAGAATTACGATTGGCATGGTGTGATGACGCTTTTGACTTTCTCGGTATCACTTTCTGCCAAGATTTGAAGAAAATGCCGGAGGTAAATTATGCCAGAAAATACAAAGAGATTCGTAGGAATCTTGCAATGTGGAAAGGAAGAAATCTGACCCCCTATGGGAAGATTACTATAATTAAATCCTTGCTAGTCCCTAAATTAAATTACTTATTTTTAGCCCTTCCTTACCCAAGTGAACATTTTCTAGACGAATGTGAGAAACTATTTTTTAACTTTGTTTGGAATGATAAACCGGATAAAATATCCAGAAAAGTGGCGGTTCAACCGATTGCAAAAGGGGGTTTAAACATGATCCATGTTGGATCTTATATCAAATCTTTGAAGTTAATCATGGATCCGAAGAATTTTTCGAAATCAGGCTCAATGGTCGTCATTATTAGCAGATACTCAGGGTATTTCAACGCAAAGTTTGTGGACTATTGGACCTGACTTTATTAAAAGGAAGGCACAAGTTACTACAAATGCCTTCTGGAAAGATGTATTTATAGCTTATGTGAGTTTTGCACAAAATTTGCGAGTACAAAGTATATTTGATGTCTTTACTCAGCCTTTATGGTATAATAATAATTTTGTTATTGGTAAAGAAAGTGTCTTCTATAAGGACTGGTACAATAATGGCATAATGTTGGTGTCTGATTTATTTGATGAAAATGGGTTTATCTGTTCTTATGGAAACATTTGTGAGACTTTCAATATTAAGGTTCCATATACACTGTTCTATGGTCTAAGGAATTGTATACTGGATTATGTCAAGCAGGTAAATCTGAATAGCAAATCTCATAAAAGGTATTATGGTCCTTTTCCACAGTTTTACTTACAAACTATATTGTCAGTAGAAAAAGGTTGTTCATTATATAATTCTGTATTTAAAAAACAGCTTCCTTTTTCTATTAAATTTGAACAGCGCTGGGAATCGGAGATGGGATTGAGTGCAAATGATATCGATTGGTCTAAAATCTATACATTAAGCAAAGTAATTACTATGGATACTAAGCTTTGGTGGTTTAAATATAGAATACTGTCTCGCATATTGACATGCAGAGATTTGCTGTTCAAGATGAACCTGGTTGATAGCAATATATGCCTCTTCTGTACAGATAAAATAGAGACTATTACTCATTTGCTGGTTGAGTGCCCAAAGTCTGTTGCTTTCAGAACGAAGGTGAAAGAATGGGTTACCCATACTACAACTTTAGAAATACATTTCACACCATGTACAATTATTTTTGGATTTACTGGCAAAAATATGCAGATTGTAAATTTGATCTCACTACTGGTTAATTTCGGTATTTTTAGAGCAAGTATAAATCACTTACAACCAATGTTGGATTGTTTCAAATGTGACTTGAAAAAATATTATATGGCGGAAAAGATAAATTCAAAGTTGGCAAGCAATATCACTAAATTTAATGACAAGTGGAACAAGTGGCTTAGCTTGGTATGATGTTTTATTGAAAAGCAGCTTCACAGATCCTGTTCAGTTGACAAGTGTCATAGCAGATACATAACTTAATGAATGAACATTGAATAGACATTTAATTAGTTTACGAATCACATTCAATTTGTATTAAGACTGTTGTAATAGAACTGACCATGCAAATCGTAAACAATACAAGAATAGATATATTATTTTATTCATAAAACTGATTGGGAATAGCTAATAAGTTGCAGACTACATTATTAGGACTGTTATATATGTATGATGATCATACGATGTATGAGGACCTGAATAATAAAAAAAATTAATAATAAAAAAAAAAAAAAAAAAAAAAAGTTCAAAGGAATGACCAAACCAGTTTCCCTGATTCGGTGAAAACCTTAGCAGCCATCTTTAATTTATGCAAAATCTTTAATGATATATATCTCTGATACCATTCAAGTGTTCTATACGAAACTTGGTATACAGCATCGATGTATTAAGAGACCTGCAATGTATAACCACATCAGTTCCTCTGAGTGGCGGGAAGGATGGGCGGCCATCTTTAATTTATGCGAAATCATTAATGATCTCTATCTCTGATACCGTTCGAGTGCTCGATGTAAAATTTGGTGTATATCATCGATGCATCAATAGACTTACGATAAATGACAGTTCTGGCATTTCTGATTGGGTGGAAACCTTGGTGGCCATCTTTAATTTATGCAAAACCTTTAATGATGTATATCTTTGATACCATTTCAGTGTTCTATATGAAACTTGGTATACAGCATCGATGTATCAAGAAACTTGCAATGAATAACCACATCAGTTCCTCTGAGTGGCGGGAAGGATGGGCGGCCATCTTTAATTTATGTGAAATCATTAATGATCTATATCTCTGATACCGTTCAAGTGCTCGATGTAAAATTTGGTATACATCATCGATGTATCAATAGACAGTTCTGGTTTTTCTGATTGGGTGGAAACCTTGGTGGCCATCTTTAATTTATGCAAAATCTTTAATGATGTATATCTTTGATACCATTTCAGTGTTCTATATGAAACTTGGTATACAGCATCCATGTATCAAGAGACTTGCAATGAATAACCACATCAGTTTCTCTGAGTGGTGGGAAAGATGGGCGGCCATCTTTAATTTATGCGAAATCATTAATGATCTCTATCTCTGATAATTTTCAAATGCTCCATGTAGGTCCGTGTAACCTTGCACAGTTCAATTTTCGTTTTTTGTTTTTGTGTTCTCAAAATCAAAAATTGAAAATTGACCGTCAATTTTCAATTTTTGTTTTTTGTTTTTGTGTTCTCAAAATCAAAAATTGAAATTTGACCGTCAATTTTCAATTTTCGTTTTTTGTTTTTGTGTTCTGAAAATCAAAAATTGAAATTTGACCGTCAATTTTCAATTTTTGATTCTGGGATTACAAAAACAAAAAACGAAAATTGATATTTGACATCAATTTTCAATTTTCGTTTTTCGTTTTGCTTCACGCAAAAATGAAAATCAAATATTGAAAATTGCCTCGACTTGTCCGTTTTTCGTTTTTTGATTTTAACTTTGACGTATCTATGTTAAGTTCTCATGTGGACGGGTTATCATGTCACTTCCGGTACGACGAGTAGAATAGAAAACGCAAATCGTGTCGTATGAGAGGTGTGGAGCGTGAGAGGCATGTGGCCCACCAGGCCATCCTCGGGAGCCAGTGTATTGATCGATTTGTTAGGGTATCTATACATTGCCTTGGTTGCATGGTTGCACACGATAGTTCTGGATAAAAAAAGATCAAGGGGTATCCTCTAAATCAAATCAATTATTCAACAGGTGCAGCTAGCTCATTACTCCAATCCACTAGCTGGACGGTTTGAGATGTGACATCGCTGGCATAACTTTGATGTCAGGCTGAAATCGACATCGAGAGTCAAGGCAAAAACCGCCGGCTTGGGATACCGACATGCTAATTCAAAATAACCTCGGGGATGAAATGTTCGAGATTGAGGCAACGACTCAAGAACTCACTCGAATCACCAAAAATGTCCAAGTAAACCCTGTGCGGGGATAGCCTATAGTATTGGACCCTTCTACGGAGGGCCAATGATAGGCTGATGCAGCAACAACAACATTTTCCCAGTTATACGCCAGATTTTGAAATCGAAAACGATGCCGCGCTATGTCATCGGGCAACTGAGACAGTCACGTGGTTGTGTATGAAGATTGGGGTGGCTCCTATAAATAGTGATCCAATGAAAATGCTCGTCTTAGTTTGAAATGGCGGAGTCGAATGACCAATCTCTGAAGGGGAGACAGCTGGAACAGTACACTATCACTGTCTGTTAATATCTTGAATTAACAGAGAGTACTGCAGTCTATGTGCGGGGATTCACGATTTACCTGGACTTGTGAAGATGCACCAGACAGGTCTGGATATGTGGCATCCCGCTGTTCTCAATGGTTATTGGCCTTGAGGCCTGAGCCAATCAGAACGCAGTCTTAGATTTTCTCATTTCTAAAAATAGATGTTTAGAGCGCTACAAAAGCGAACAGCATTCATGCAGACAACCGCTATTTGCTATTGATTTGAAATATAGTATTTATAAAGATACCAACAAAGATTTAATACCGATAAGAGTAAGTATATGCGGCCCGTAAACCACCATTTCAAACAAGCACACAATCGCCACGTTTGATGTCAGACGTCTGAATGCTTCAACGCTTCAGGTCCAATCTTCATTCTCTATTTTTGGAACCTGGATCGTTGGAGCGTTCAGATGCTCGTCAACGTTCAGCGTCAAAAACGCTTCAACGCAAGTGTGGGTGTCAAACGCTTCAACGCATCGACGTGGGAAGTTTCCTTGGGGGTTATGATTAGGCATCTTCATTTTATCGAGCCAATTTCTACGTTCCCACTTAGAACCTACCTTGATTCATCTGACCCCTTCAGTGTTCAAAATCCGAGGTGTAAATTTCACCTACTAACGACAGAAGAACCAATCAGAGCGTACATCGATTGCGAATGAAGTCACGTTGAGTGACATCATCCTCTATTAGCGGCGTCTTTCCTCCTAATAAGGTGCCCACTAATTAGGTCAGCCAATCAATAACGCTCTTGTGCGACCCATTTCGAATTTCAAATGTTTTCGAGGTCAGTGACGTCTCGTGTCTATTTATAAGTTATTTGAACATTGAAGGGGTCCAGATATATCAAGGGAAGTTCGAAGTGGGAACGTAGAAATTGGCTAGATAAAATGAAGATGTGATTAGGGTACCCACGTATTTATTATACTACCCTACTTTAATGAAACTCCCGTGTGTATCAACCCCGTTGTTCTCCATATAATGCTTCACACCTGCTGCACGATTGCCTACTCGCTTATGCGCAGTTGGCCCATTATATTCTAGCTCGAATGCCTGGCTCCAGGGATCTATAGTATAGTGAAACTCCCACATCTTGCCCCCTACTGTTTTTCCATATTATGCTCCACACCTGCCTAAACAATCCGATTTGCGCTTTCCATACTACTCCGCGAACCGAAAGTGACATCATAAGTCTTGCGCGTGCGCAGTTAACATTGACGAGTCAAAGTTAAAATCAAAAAACGAAAAACGGACAAGTCGAGGCAATTTTCATTATTTGATTTTCATTTTTGGGACAAGTGAAACGAAAAACGAAAATTGAAAATTGACGGTCAATTTTCAATTTTTGATTTTGAGAAACCAAAAACAAAAAACGAAAATTGAAAATTGACGGTCAAATTTCAATTTTTGATTTTGAGAACACAAAAACAAAAAACGAAAATTGAAAATTGAGGGTCAATTTTCAATTTTTGATTTTGAGAAACCAAAAACAAAAAACGAAAATTGAAAATTGACGGTCAAATTTCAATTTTTGATTTTGAGAACACAAAAACAAAAAACGAAAATTGAAAATTGACGGTCAATTTTCAATTTTTGATTTTGAGAACACAAAAACAAAAAACGAAAATTGAAAATTGACGGTCAATTTTCAATTTTTGATTTTGAGAACACAAAAACAAAAAACGAAAATTGAACTGTGCAAGGTTACACGGACCCATGTAAACTTTGGTATACATCATCGATGCATCAACAGAATTATGTAATGAATACCGGTTTCTCTGATTGGACGGAAACGTTCAAGGCCATTTCTAATGGCAAAATTTTTCATAATCTGTATATTTGTCACTTGACTGCTTGGTGTTCCTGAAGTCTTGCTTCAAATTAAATACATTATGAATGGCTGGCGCCCAGAGCCGAGGGGTTTTCAGATGCGCAGCTTCGTATTTTAATGGTTTCAGGTGGCTTTATTTGAATAGATAGTGCCACAGCGTTTGATCCGTACGTTTAAAGGAGAAGAAAACATATGACTAATGTATACACTGAATGAAAGATCTATCTCCCCCGTATCCAAAAATGTAAGCAAATATTTTTTGCGATTTTTTTCTACTCAATTAAATCGGCGTTCAACCTGCGCATCATTGTCTCTCAAGCGTACCGCCATTTAGGCTCGGATCGTCTAAGCATGTGACGTCACCCGGGCCTCGCCGCTCTCTATCGGGGAAGGTGAAATTATAATGACATTGCATGGAGACATATTACAAACCAAGCCTTTCTTACATTGGAATGATTACAATTTGACAGGAATAGGAACATCGTGATATGACTGAAATAGTGTTGAAAGACTGATAAACTCACTTCAATTTATTGCATCAGCCTCACTGTGAAAAAGTTCTTCTCTGATGTATTTGGAGTAAAATCTTGCCGACCGACGTTATGCACCCACTGTTTCAGTACATCTGATGAAATGTCACGGTCTTTGGAAGGTTTTTATTCCCAGTTCTGTTAGAACAGCCAAACGCCACACACTGCGGCATGATGCCCGTGTATTTGCGGAATATTGGCACACTACCACTATCAAATTATAACGGTATACAAAATATAGACCTGCAGTCCCGAGAGTTTCTCTTACTTTAACGTACAGGGCGAAAGTGAGCATGAGCCCGGCTGACGTCACGAAGCGATGCGCACAATATGTTTTGGCATTTCTGATTGGTTAAAATAGACGCAAGCCCTTGTAATGGCGGCACTTATGAATCTGTCCAGTTTTGATGTTTCGATATCAATATGGTCAAAAGTTTCTCATGTCAGTCCGTAACATTTCGTTTCCGGAGCATAACTTGACAACCGCTACTTGGATTCCTTTCAAATTTGGTATGCAGCTGCCATACCATGAGACCTCGCTTGGGATTGCGTTTGGCGCATGTGCGCCTACAGGTGGCGCCACCTAGGGTCAAAAGTTTCTCAAGTCAGTTCGTAACATTTCGTTTCCGGAGCATAACTTGACAACCGCTACTTGGATTCCTCTCAGATTTGGTATGTAGCTACCTTACCATGAGACCTCGCTTGGGATTGCGTTTGGCGCATGTGCGTTTACAGGTGGCGCCACCTATGGGCAGAATTTTCTCAGTTGGTCCGTAACATTCCATTTCTGGAGCATAACTTGACAACGGCTGATTAGATTCTTCTCAAATTTTGTATGTAGCTGCCATACCATGAGACCTAGCTCAGGATGTTGCATATGCGTCTACAGGTAGTAAGTTTAATATTTCACTTCCCATTTACTTCCTTTTCCTCTTCAATGTGGTTATCCAGATGACAGTAATTCGCCTATCTGTTGCAACAGCCCATTTCAAGTCTACACGGTTCTAGTGGTAACAACAGTTAGGTAAAACACAATATGCCTGCATAACCCCATTCTCAACAATCATTATTAACATCAATTTTCTGAACAATCCATTAAACTCATCTGAGTATCATCACGACACATGCATAGACAAGCCGTTAACCGCACTCCAACCGAGCGAGGTCTCATTGTCAACTAGTTACATACTGTGCCGCCACTCATAACATGTATACTTATATTCCTCTACAAATACTCGTCAATTTCTATCAAATGTGCATCCGGGGGGTATCTTGTAAGCATGCTTACTGATGATTTCCACTGCCACAATCCCATTCAGCTTACTCGTGAAACGTTAACCACCCATCATTTTGATCAAATGTGTGCATCCCTCAGACTATGCTCTAGTTTTATTAATCAAATAAAAAGTGGGGGTCTTCGATCTACTTTTTTTTATAAAATGCTTTTGAGTGACCCTATCCCCATAGTTTTCTAATATTTGCGACGGCATTACCTCCCCTGGTAACATCTCTTATCAGAAAAGGCAATATACGATGTTGGAAGAGTTATTACAGGAGAAATAACCCTGTGTAATGATGTCGCCGACATCGTTTGAGGCATGAACCACCTTAAGAGATGATCAAATTTATATGAGTGACTGATCATAATTTGGGGGGAGATTGATTTTAAAATAGAGTGATTGATTTTCGTATATATCTATATATTTATATATCTGTACACCAGGTACATCGAGGGGCTCAATGCTGAAAACCACACGGTGGGGGACTTTGAGCGCTGCATGGCCGCTACGCAGGAGAATACACAGTTAAAGAGCACCGCACAGTTGCCCACTCAGTGGCTGGAGCATGGCGCTGGTTACCATGACAATGTAGTGAACGCCCTCTGGGCCCTCAGGGACCTCATGATGAAAGACACGCTCAATGTTCAAAGAACGCTATCATTCGACCAGCTCTGTAAGTTTGTAGCTCTTCGGCTTTCTTCATTTTCCCTGCTGGAGGCTAGTGGGGAACTTAACGATACCGTCAATGTGGGCGCTTCACTATGTCTGTAACCCAGAATATATTTTTAATCGATGATAATTGTTTCATTTTCAACCTAAAGTTATGATGTGCATAATATTTTCACTGTTGGATGAATGTTTTCTCACAGTTGGTACACGGGGATGGGGAGTTACATAAGGCCAGAACTCCCCTTGAAAATCTCAGTCATTGAAACACATGCATTTGTACTATTGCTGTTATTTTCCAGTTAGGTTTTTCCAGTGGCGGTAAGGTTTCACCATATACATTTTTATCCTTATGTTCCATGTCAAAGATTCGCATGCAAAGTTGTTTCATTATTACTAAATTGACATTTTATTTCTTTTCTTTCCAGAGTATCACTGACTCGGAGACATCCAGAAAGTCACCAAACTCATGCATAGTGATTTATTTCTCGCATATTGAGAATCTCCCAACAGATTCACTGCCATTACTTTTACACGATATGAAGGTCTTCACTTGTTTCAAGTCGCCATTTGCTGTGGTAACCTGAGCATGGACGTCACATGTTCCAGTATTTATTCATGATTGCTCCGTTATACGTACCTCACTTTACACTCATCCAGCAGTGTATTCCTATTGGACTATGGACATCATAAGAATTCCTCGATTGGTTAAATATATCTTCATCACCATTTGAAGAAGCCAATCGAATCACTTCAATCTGGAAAAAAGTCCCATGATGCATTGTGGCTAGTTTCTTGAAAGATCTTGTTGTTTGTGGATATGAGAAGCTCATCTCGCGTGATGTGTTCGTGCCGAACTGTTATAGTTATATGTGGTATACATATGTCATTAATTTATTCGTTCATTTCGTCTTCTCCTGATGACATCACATCTCTTTTCGCTCGTTAGTTTTTCATGTAATTCTATCGCACCATGCTGCAATATTGAGTCAGATTAATGCCTTCTGCCTGATCGTATATTTCATGGTTATTTTTAGATGTTGTATAAGTTAATGACCAACGGAAGTCGTTCTGATTCACCATACATGTTAAAATGTAGCAAAAGAAAAGGCAGCACTTTTTAAGACTGACTTGATTTATTTTGCCTGAGCCGTCACATAATGGTTATCTCATTGACCAATCAGAGCACTGCTCCATTGCGGATGTGAAGCTTGTCGCGATGAGTTGATGGCGTCGATTCAACTGTACACTATTTATGAGTAAAAAACTAAGCTGACAAAAAATATATGGATTTTTCTGATCTATAAGCAGAGCATCTTTTTGGTCACATTCTCGTGAGAGGTGTCAAGTGTTCCATCAATTTGAATCTATCATTATTGTATCATAATATAATAAGTATTATAATATTGTCTGTTTACATCCTTATGTAAAGGTTGTACAATTCCATGTCAATAAAACTGACCACCATTGTGCATAGTCCACTGTATCAGTGTTTGAGTATATTCTTTTAAATGCTCTGCCCGCCTAACATATTCTTCAGGATCCTCTGCACGTATTTGATCAGTTTGCGTGTTCTGTGTGTTATGCTGATCAGAGTCTGGAGTGTATGGCTCGCCCACTTGACAATGTGAACATGTGGGGTACGGCATATCAGGTTGGGCACACCGGTTCTCGTCAGATGACCGAAGTTAAGCAACGTTGAGCTCGGTCAATACTTTGATGGGTGACCGGGTTCTGTGCTGGCTGGGCTGTTCAGTGTCCAGGATAATAGGAACTGTGGACACTCGTGTTCTAGCACATGTAGGCACCGTCATGATATGACTGAAAAAATGTTCAAAACGATGTTAAATCCTATTCACTGACTCACTGTAAACATGTGAACTCCACGCAGCCGATCAAACCGTGGCATTGGCTAATTCACAGCAAAGGCATGAAGTTTTTTATCCACTGTTTTTGCAAGGAAATGTGGCACAAAAAAGTTGTAGTCAAATTCAGCCGTTTGCTACCTAAGTCTTAAACCTGCTTTAATTAATGCATTTAATCCCTTATTAAATGCACAATCAAACGTAGAAAACGGAAGTTTAAAAGAAAAAGTTAACTCCCCTAGGAGAGAGTTGTCCGCCCCTAGGAGAGCTCTCCATTCAATTCCAGCGTGGCCACTATAAAAGGCGACTGCAGCCTCATTCCTATCCTCTTTCTCTTGTTTGCTCGAGCAGTGCACATCTAGGGAAGTATTCAGAGGCAATTTTACAACATTAGTTGTTGTTGTCTCGCTGGTGTAATATCCTTTATCAAGTGTTGTTTTTGTTATTCATTCGGAACTTACTGTATTATCATGTCTGAAGTTCCGACTGGTATTCCTTGTCGTACGTGCGGGAAAAATTTATCCCCTTTAGACGCTCATACAGCTTGCTTTTCTTGCAAAGATTTATGTTACCGGGCGTCTACGTGCGCGGAATGTGTATTATGGAATCCGGCGGCCTGGAAGAATTATGCCCAGGCCCGTCGGGCTTTTCTGTTACATGCTTGTGATGACCCGTCTTTGTCGGAGATCGACAGACGGGTCTTAGAGATTTCTTTGGAGCGCTACCGTCCTACATGATGATAATTCCAGGTTGCTAGACAGCTTGACTCGGTCCGATGTTTCATTGTCTAGGGTCGATCCAAATCCAGTTCCTTTGTTACGCTCAACAAAGGCCAGGTCGGTCAAGCCTGGCCAGTCTATTGTTCCCGTCGAACAAAAGGAATCTTCACCCCAGGTTATTTCTCCTTTACCTATCGGTTCCCCACATGTATCTGTTAGTAGGAAGAAATCAAAGAAACGACGTAGGTGTCAATTTCTCCTTTACGGGTTAAGACTAGACATAGTTTTCCTAATACTGAAAAATCTATGGAAGCTTGTTCGGTTCTCCCATTAAGTGTTCAGGTTGCGGACTTACGAACATCAATCCCCGCGATTGTTGATTCTTCACATCACCTCAGGTTATTTCGCCTGTCTATCGGTACCACATATCTCTTCCAAAAAGGAAAGCTAATAAACAACGTGGACATAGTTTATTTAATTCCGTGCCCGATCTATTTGTGGGGCGAATCTTGGATTCGTTTTGAGTCGGCCACGTGTTTAGTGTCTTTGGACGTACGTCGCTAAATACTTGGGGCGGAGATTGTAAATTCTCTTGAAATGATCGTCTGACGATGTTCTTCTAAAAGTCTTTAGGAAATCTCATGTTTAACAAATAACACAGTCCTGCATTAGGCCAGTGTGTAGTCAATATTACGTCTTCACACAAACTTTGAGTTACGACCCGGTGTGTTTGAGGTAGGCTTTTATTAGCCTCCAACATTCCGTTGTGTTCGGTCAGTATGGAGCCTATTGTGATGTACTTTAAACGAACAGGTTTTTGTTTCGTTGTTTCATGATTTTATCCATTGAACTGTTGTATAAATTACCAGGATTGTGAGAACTACCCTCGTTTGACGCGGGAGGTTCGGTTTTCTCCGCCGGGGAAATCCGAGTCTTTATAAGCAGTCCGTCAATGTTTCAACAACAACAACAACATGTTGTTGTTGTATGTTTTTTGTTCGGACTTTGATTGTTCTCACTTGCATCCATTCAATTCTTTGACCTACCAAGAAGGTAATCTCTTGTTATATCAAATATTATTATTATGTGATTTTGATATCCTGTCTTCAAGAGAGATCTTACGGAGGTTTTATTCTGCCTCTCATGTTTACGTGTTTGTTGTTTTTTGTGTACGTAACCACATCTCAACCCTATGTAAACGATGTTATAATAATGGCATAAATGGATGTTACGGGGCTTCAATGCTACGACTATTTCTTGCATTTTAATGAGGTCTTTGCTGATCTCTTTATGTGATTAAGGGTGTGTCGATCAACAAAGGGATCACGTGTTGGTTATCGTGAGTAAGTAATTCTATTACCCACTGTTTATTGTGATTCTGTGCTATGCCTTGATACACAATTTTGTTTTATACATGTCTTTTGTTTTGTTTCTCACCAAGCTGTTCCATCTGTATACTGTGTTACGCTTTTAATTCAGATGGACTTATGCACTAATTTTAATTTCTTCCCTATGAGAAAATTTAAAATTTAACTAGCGTGAGTGGGAATCTATTGGCCGGCCAAGGTTTAAGCCTGATGACACGTAAGTCGTGAAGTCTTCTATGGTTTCTTTCTACCAAGTTTGTATTACCAGTACAGTCTACTAGAGCATCAAACTGCTCTTTAGTAATGTTCTTACTGTTTCTTCCGCTTCTCGACAAATTTGTTCTTGTTAGGTCATTTCAAATTCAAAATTTTTGAATAACCTCCTGCCGGCGAGAGACCTTAAATGTTTTTTCCTCTCTTCGGGAATTTAAAAATCCTTTAAGGATTTGTTTTGGTTTCCTGGAAAAATCTTTGTTCTGGATGTCGATTGTGTGACTTTTTGGCAAATTACATCGGGAGAGGTCATAATGTAACCATATTCATTGACACATTATTTCATGTTCACTGACACAAAGATCCATAATCCCATTTATCTCATTGAGCTTACATTTGGTGATTAACGCTACAAACATTTAATATGTTCATCTCTACTGCGTTTAAAGAGAAGGAAAATTTATTACATTCGACTTCGGGGTTACTGTTTGCAACGCCCTTCGGTTACGTCGTGTACTTTTATAAGTTTGTATCCTGCTCCAGTTTGAGCATGTATATACATTAAGTTGTTGTGAATTGGGAAATCACTACGTTGTTTATCATATACAACGTTTTCCGCATTTTTCACATTACGCTTTCCTATTACACTTTGACGGCAGGTTCATTACGCCGTCTTGTGGCTCTCATACACCTGTGCGTCGTTCTATTACATCGGTTAGACGTTTCCGGTACGCCATAACGCCGTTTGTCACGTCATTTCTTCATTTGTGAGATGCATATTTTATATCCATTCATCGGCACCCCTTTGATTCTTCATCGTCGGTCATCGGCGGGAGGGGAAGTCCGTTCGTTTGGCGTCATCTTTCCACTTGTATCAATTCTTCTCGGGTTTTTCACATTGTGATTTACTTAGGTTCGTCGTTATTCTACGAAGAGAGTCCTGTCCAGACCTTGTTGTTTCCAGTCTGGAGTTCAGAATATCAAAATTGTATTACAATCAGCAGTATTTGGTCAAATACTGTTATATGGAATAGGTCTTTGGATTATGGACGTGGATATTCTCTGAGGACGACGGCGGGAATGTGAATGACGGACTAGTCACCTTTAATTGAATTCAGCACAGTGTTGTTTTAACAATGAACCATGTTGACTTTAACACACAAACATTATGTTGAGATCCATTTACCTTAGGATTGTGCTTAAACAACACAATGTTTTCGTGGTGTACTTGGACAGTTTTTCCGGCTTTCTCCATCAAGTACTTTATTCCTGTATAGACCGTTACACCAATGGTTAGACTTTGACTTTATGGTTCTGTCATCAACCTTAAGGTTGTTTATTATACGTAGGACCTTACTTGCTACGTTCCTATATTGGTCCTGGTGCCGAGGACGTGATACCGTCCCCGATTCTATTTCCCTCGCATTGACTTCCTCCTTCACCCTCACCAGGATAGGGAGTTTCATTTTAGCACCATGGAGGGCTATCGATCTGCTTTGGCTAGCGTGTTACGTCTTACCTTTGGTACCGACTTTAGCCTTAACGATTATATCTCTGCGCTTATTCGCGCCTTCGCATTACAGTCGCGTTGTACTCGCCAACTGTTACCGAAATAGGATATCGGTGTGGTTCTGTGTGACCTGATTTACCATCTTGTGAACCCTTAGAGTCCGCGTCTATAAAGCTGTGTCTTATGACACGGCCTTTGTGGCGGCGTTTGCTTTGACGTCCAGAGTGTCTCATCTTTATGCTCTTGAAAGATCTTCTATGACCTGGACAGCGGATTGGTCTTGCATTCTTTTCGGCCCATTCCTGAATTTATTGCCAAAAATGAGTGTTCGTTCAGGTCCGTGCGCTCAACGTCGTACTCCATTCCTGCGTTGTCAGACTTGGTACATGGCCTCGGGGTCGATCTTCTGCCAGATCCTGTTTGTGCCTTCCGTCACTATCTTACTCGTACCGATTTCGTCGGCTACGGTTATTATATCCCTTCGACGGTCAGCAAGGCTTGATATTTAAAAAAGCCGCGTTGTTGTAGAAGACCATAAAATAGTCTTATCAATTGCCAGAAGGTAGATGTACTATTGACGCCCCCACTACTGGCTTCCACTTCTTCTAATGTGTTTCGTACCATCGCTACACATGGTCTGTATGGAAGAACTTGTCCCTTCATGATATTGTCCAGTTCTTGTATCTGGACTGCAAATTCCACGTTCACAAATTTCTATCTGGGTGATATGTCAGTGCAGTCAGATAGTGTGACCACGCTTAGGCCACTAAGGGCTACCTAGCACGTGGTTAGTTCTTTCAAGAAGAGAGGGGGGGGCAGAATTTGTCACCATTGCAGCAAGGCAGCCATCTTGCTCCAGGGAAGCTAGCTCAAATGGTAGAGCGCTCGCTTTGTGTGCGAGAGGTACCGGAATCGATTCCGGGGTTCTCCAAGCCAACATTTGTCTCAAGTATGTTTCAAATTTAAATCTTCATCATGATCGTCTTTGAAGGAGGGAATAAGTCGGATAGACGACCATGGACTCTCTAATCATCAATCTAAGTGGTCTGACACTTTGAGAGTTTTAATCTTTGCCTTAACTACGGTTTTGCTTGTGTCTTTCAGCTTGAAACTGACTTTCTTCTGGATGATCTCAGCTGTGTGTCCTACGCTCGTCTCACAGGACAAGTTGGACGTAAGTTGTTGGTGGATTGAGAATGGCGTGGCTTGGTGCCCTCTAAAACCAAGAAGACCTAACAACCCGAGTGGTAGAGGATCCGGACATCTTGGTAGAGTTTACATATCACACCACGAGCACAGCTACATGGATGCAGACACTCAAGAATAAGTATATTCTGTATCATATCCATGATTTACCCTTTTAAGGGAAGACACTCAAAAGATAAGTTAGATTAGTATCTTCTATTACTACTCCATATTACCCTCGGCTTTACCGGCCAGGTTTCTTTTGTTGAGATTTATGGAAGAACCTGCCCCTCTTTGACATTGTCCAATCGTGTCTGGACAGCGAACTCCACGTTCACCAACTTCTATCTGAGAGATATGTCAGTCCAGTCAGAAGGGATATCCACGCTTGGGCCGTTAATAG
>JAVTVY010007554.1:0-44887 GCA_036873755.1 Hanleya hanleyi | reverse complement strand
CTGGATGCCCTTTCACGAATGCTTCACTTTGATACCTCATTCGACTCCATCGGCCAATTAGGGACTCCCCTGGATCCCAAAACGTCTATTTCCATACCCTTTTCCCACAATCCCCTGTCTGCGCATGCGCAGAATGGTGACAACGCCCGAGCCGCTAGTCCAGTCAGATGCCCCTTCATGAATGCTTCACATTGATACCTCATATGACCCCATTGGACCATTAGTGGCTCCCCTAGCTCCAAAACGTCTATTTTCCTAACCTTTGGCCACCGCGCATGCGCAGAATGCCGATATTTCAATCCCACACCCAGCCCATCAGATGCCCCTTGACGAATGCTTCACTTTGATACCTCACTCGACCCAATCGGTTCACTAGGGACCCACCTAGGTCACAAAACGTCTATTTAGGTATTCCCCGTATACATTAACATTGGAAGTCAACCCATGGCCGGTTGACGTCATTACATCCGGGTGAAATTTACGCGAATTTAGCTTCTCTCTACTACTACCGCTTCTCTCTTGCAGGAAATTAACCTAATTTTATGTACTAGCAGGTGATCTGTTTAAGCCCATTCTTATGTGTACACCATAAAACTAACGCCCGCCAACGCCTAGTTTAACGCTTCAATGCCCTGGTGAAATAGCTCCGCTCTGATAGGTATAGATTTCCCATGGAATTAACACCAATTCACCGAAATGCAATGTCGCCCGCCTTAACGCCCTATCTCAACGCCTTTACGCCCTAGCATAACGCTCTAATGCCCTATCGTAACGCCTTAACGCATTGTCAACCATCCAGCCTCGCACACAAGCTTTGACCATTGGTCGCCGACCCTTGAGGAAAGTGACGTCATCACCGAAAGTGACTTCACCACCATGAGTGACTTCTCACCTGGAAGTGCTTCAAGTGACGTGATCATCGGAGTGACGTCATCGCCGTAAGTTACTTCATACCGGAAGTGGCATCATCGCACGCATGTCCGCTCACGTGGTGATGCCGCCTGGACCCTGGAAGTAGATATTTCGACTTAGTATATCGGGAGTGACGTCATCGCCGGAAGCAGCTTCATCGCACGCATGGGTACGCGCCTGGTGGTACACCCACACCCCTGGTGTACCCTTTGCCCTACGGGCATAGGGTACACCAGGGGTGTGGGTGTATGGGGTACAGGGTGTACCTCCGGACACGTGCGATGACGTCCCCTCCGGCGAGGAGATCACTTTCGGCGATGTCGTAACTGAGATACCATGTCGAAATTTCTACTTCCAGGGTCCAGGCGACACCACTGGTGATGACGTCATTTCATCAAGGGTTAGAGACCAATGGCCAAACCATGTGCGTACGATTGACGATGCGTTAAGGCGTTACGATAGGGCGTTAAGTCATTATAAGATAAGGCGTTGAGACCGGCGTTAAGGTGTAACGACGTTGACGGGCGTCACTGCATTTCGAAGAATTAGTTCATTCCTTGGAAAATCTAGACCCAACGGAGCTTCTGAGCTATTTCACCAGGGCGTTGAAATGTTGAGCTAGGCGTTGGTGAGGGTTACTGTGTTTATGGTGTACGCTTAAGAATGGGCTTAGACCGGTTTGTACTGCTTAAACAAAAAAATAACAATAGATCACCAGCTAGCGTGCTGTAAAAGGGAAGCGGCCTGGCCGTTTCAGTTGATACTCTTGTCTAGCACCAAGATGTTCACTTGTACTACCTGCACGAAATCATTCACTTGTCTGCACGACTTACGCCATGACTCTACCAAGAACGACGGAACTGCCCAGTATAGTTGTACGATATGTACAGTCGTTTCAGCACTCGGATCATTTACAGCGCCATGAACGGTCACTCCATGGGTCCTGGGCCAAAGAAGAATGCAAGGAATGTGGGCACCGCTAAAAACGCCCAAGTCAGTGGACGTTCGAAGGTAGAGGAGCCCGTGGGCACTAATATCGACACAGCGGAAACTCCCACTCCTTGCACTAGGGCCGATGATGATGTCGTCCTAGTTCAACAGTCCCATTCCGACGAGAAGATATTGTGCCAGATTTTGAACGACATGGAGGGCAATGTACACTTTGTGGACGACCCCATAAATGCTCCAGGCGATCTCTTACTCGAAGACCATCCAACGAGTGACATCTACCAGCTAGTGCCGTTTGTCAATGATCCGACGCTGTTTCCACAGTCATCGCCCTATTCAATATCTATGCACTATGCGAGACTGACCGACCTCGCCCGTCTACGCAGCTACGTGGAAGTGCTCTTCAAAGATGTTACTACGGTTCCAAATTAAATATCGCCTCAGGGTACATCTTGTGACATAAGATGACTGGTCAACTGCGCTATTTTTATTCCAGTGCCAACAACGACGTGTATGATCATCCTTTCACCATCACCAATCGTGCGTCACTGGAGACGGTTCTGACTCAAATGGGCCAATTGGATCCCTTGGAATGGGCCCAGCATCAACGCACCGACGCCAAGTGGACGGGACTGAGGGTCACCAATGTTACGTTTTAGTGGCTAAAACTGATCGGCCACCCCATCGGCTGGACGTATTCACCCAGGACATGCACTGGTAGATACCGTAACATACCGATTATACACTACATGTATACATGCTGATCATGGCCTGCCGTACAACGATTAGGGTTACCGGTACGTCAAACAGACAAGAGCGAACATGACAGATGCATGACTAAATGGCGGTTTCTGATTGGACAAGAGCAACAGAGAACACACTAACCGAAAAGAACGAATATGACAGATGCAACACCAAATGAGGCCTCCTGATTGGACAACAGCATACTTTAATTGTAAACATACCCAACGGGACTCCCTCATCCTTGGTATGGTCTAACGTTGGGGAGAATAAACCAAATGAAAACTTTCGAATGAGTTGATCACTCTTTCTCTCAAATGTCTACATCATGGCGCTTTCTCTACTACTGATGACGTCACATTAGTCTACCCAACACGGTACAATAGCGACCCATATAGGAGCAAGGATAGTCCATTTCGACCCCAAAACGTCCATTCCAATGCCCTTTCCACTGGGCATGCGCAGATGGACGGTATTTCCACGACACACGCATCCAGCCGGACGCTTCCCAACGAGTGCTTCAATAGGACCCCTCGCACCACCCATTCGGACCAATATTGGTCCATCTCTACCCCAAAACGTCCATTCAAACGCACTTTTCCAACTGCGCATGTGTAGATGAACGGTATTTCTACTACACCTCCATCCAGTCTGACCTTCCTCTACGGCATCTTCAAACTGATACCTCACACGACCCATTTGGACCACGGATAGTCCACCTCGAACTCAAAACGTCCACCTCCGGCCTGCGCACGATAACTTTTCAGCGAAAGTCGCCCCATGGCAACGAGATCCCTTCCATCGTATTCTACAGGGCGAGTCCGAGAAAACGAGTACCCATAACCCATAGTAAAATCCACAAGATAAAAATGACCACCCCTACCCCTATACTCCTACCACAATCACCATTTTTCCATTCTTTTCCGACTGCACATGCGCAGGTTGATGGAACTTCCACTGCACACCAGACCAATCGGATACTACCCCACGAGTGATTAAAACCTGATAACTTACACGACCCGTTTGGACCATGGATTACCCAACTTTAGCCCAGAAATGTCCACTCCAATGCTTTTTTTCCTGCTACTGTCCGATTGCGCAAGCGCAGATTGACACCAGAAGTTCCGTGACCGGACGTGACCCGAAAGTAATCTTTGATCCGGAAGTGACCGAAAGTGATCTTTGACCCTATTGTGACGTCACCGGATCAGGGAAAATAACTCCCGTCGCTAACCCGCCGTGAAAATGGCAAACAAGTGTTATCTGCCCCTAAATATACTTGAAGCTCCCGTTTTACTACTACCAAGCATGTACATTATCCATTAACTGTATACGATCTGTCGTGTTAAAACTTACAATATTGAAAATCCAGTGTGGACGTCGGCTAGATACTGAATGTGGGAAAACCAATTTATAGTAGAAAAGCCAAATTTGAAATGCCGTTCGAAGTGCAGTTTACTTCGCGGAACTACCCATTTTACGGTCGCTTTATTTGTGGACCATCGGATCAGTAATTTTTGTATTACATATTTTGGGACACCTAATAAATCCTACTGAAGACATTACTATAGCATGGACAATTAGACTCTTACGACAAGTTGTTGAGAATAAGGAGAGTAAGGAGGATCGGATACATGAGCATAGGAAGATGAAGGCCTGGTCCTTGCTTTTCAACAGAAATCACCAGCGGCAATGTTGTTTCACTCGTTTAGTCCACTGTATATATTTTGGGTATATAGTTCATGTAAGAGAAGATACCGCTTTTCAAGGAGTGAGTAGTAGGGTTTAACATCGTCTTAACCTTGTTTCAGTCATATCACGACGGTGCCTACATGCGCCAGAACACGTGCCTACAGTTCCTATTACCCTGAACACTGATCAGCTCGGCCAGTACAGCACCCGGTCACCCATCCAAGTATATGGAACAATGACCGACCACTTCCCCATCTGCTACTATTGGAAATCCCGTAAATTCACGTCACTTCGGCTTACATGAACTAGAATGTTGTTCCTACAACATCAGCAGCCGGGGACGTTTATCTTTAGCCTCATTGTTGTTCTTGTCAATTCTTATTCAAGTACTCTAAAACTGCTCCCTATCCGTGCGGTTTTGGTCTATGATTCTCCTTTACTATACTAGTTAACTGAGCAAGATCAGAACCCTGTCGTTCCACCCTATCACCCATTTCTTATTTCGAACGCCGAAATTTGCATTCACCTTCATGTTGAAAGGTGTGAAAGGATTAACGAAACTCCAAAACTATTATAGTAGATAGTCCGGACAGAGGAGCTGCATGTTGCGAGTGAATTCATCCCACCATCACAATGAACCAGCACCGGCCCCACCCTATTATATGGGAATGCAAAGGCACGATACGGTTATGATTTTAAAAAGGCAAACGTTGTAAATGCAAATTTCACGGGCTCTAAAGTCAATATACCTGTCATCCGACGATGGAAGACCAATAATATATTGGCCGCTTTATTTGCGGATCATCTGATCTGTCATACTTTTATTGGATATATTACATATGTTCGGGCTGCGTCAGCTATACCTGTGCAAAGGATGAAGATTTTAGACGCTATCGGGATACGGAGTCCCCTTATTTGCCACACTAGTGCTCTACTGACTGAGCTAAAGGGAAATTCCCATTAGCTGTGCGCCAGTACAAGCACTGGTACAAATGCCTTCCGTTACACTCCTCCCCACATAAATCCTCTCCCCTTTCGGAATCAACGTCCCCACCTAAATCCTCTCCCCTTTAGAAATCAACCCAGGTTCTCTGGCCTTTGAAGCCCGCCGCTCCATAAACCGGTGGTGTCCGCACCAATGCAAAGGATGAAGATTTTAGACGCTATCGGGATTCGATCCGGGGACCCCTTACTTGCCACACCATCGCTCTACCGACTGAGCTAAAGGGAAATTCCCGACTGGTACAAGTGCCTCCCGTTACACTTACATGGCGAACCTCGCGCGCATTCTCCTCCTTCAATCTAAAGCAATCGGCATTATAATACTAGTACCGGTATATGGATCATGAGTTTTTTTATGAGGTTGGAATAGTATTGCATTTTTCTCTACATTTTCGTTGGTAAAATCTCCAAATACGCTCGATGGGAGATAATTCGGAACCTAAAGTTGCAGAAACTATAGCCAAAACTAGTCTCCCCATTATAAATCTTATTGAAGGCATAAGAACTGTAGCTACCATATTTCTAAATAACGCAGCTCATGGAATTTTCGGCTGTTCTTCTTTTTTCAACAGCCATCCGACAACATGTTGCTCGGCGGCAGAGATCGTTGCTACCCTTTTCTTCCACACAATGAAGTACAAAGTGAAGGAACCGAGAGATCCTTCCAGCGACAGGTTTGTTCTTTCCAAGGTAAGCTATGTCGGAAATCAAAGACTGAGCCCTACATGAACTAGATTTGTCGGGCCTTTCCTCACTTTGCTTTAACTGTGAATATAAATTCCAACGTGTATGCACTGTCCTGTCCTAAACCAAACTATACAGCACAAAGCTCTTGACTGGTGAAGATAAATTTTGATGTGTTATCGTGGCATTCTGCAAGGTGTTCTATTACCTCTTGCTTTATTTCCAGGGGCATGCGGCACCAATACTTTATGCTGCCTGGGCGGAAGCGGGCCTATTCCCCATTGAAGACCTGGACAAACTCCGTAAAATCGACTCTGATCTCGAGGGGCACCCTACACCAGTAAGGACTTCCTTATCCTGAATATAGAGATCCGTATATTTTAGAAATAATGTTTTCATAGGCGTGCTCAATAGTTATTTTACGCACAGTCAGTTTGGGAAAATTTATGAACTTTCCCAAACTAACTGTGCGTAAAATAACCATTGAGCACGCCTATGAAAACATTATTTCTATTCTATTGCACTTCTCAAATTGATTATGAACACAAATTAAAATGAAAGGTTGAAATAATATGGTAAACCCTGAGATCCTTTCTCCCTTTTGTTGAAAAATCTGGTCCACTGATACTGGCACGATGCTCCCGTCTCGGTTGGCATCGTGCTAATATCAGTAGACAGTTTATTTGATGTCTCAAATGGGGAGTGATACTGTCCGCTGTGTCAGCTGTGTGGAAATTATATGCGTATATACACTCTCAGAAATAATCAGGGAATAATCCTGAATAGATCCACAACTCAATTTCAGGGATTTTACCTGAAATCCAGGGATAATTTCCTGAAATTCAGGTATATCATCCAATAATTAAAGCTAAATTACCTGAATTTTAGGGGATTTTACGTACCTGAATAGGGTCGGGAACTTAATAATCAGGGTGGTAAATTTGCCTGAATTTCGGGGAAAATCCTCGTGCAGGGATCTTTTTTTTTTTAAATTCAAGAAATTATCCCTGGATTTAAGGTAAAATCCCTGAAATTGAGTTGTGGATGTGCAGCCTGATCTATTCAGGATTATTCCCTGAATATTTCTGAGAGTGTATATATCTATTTTTTTCGCTTTGTTAATCAATTTCACGATGGAAACAACAGTTAAACTTGAGAAAAAAATGTTTTCTCGTAATTTATTTGTTTTATTCGATTGAATACGTGCAGGTTATCTCGATATTATTGACACAAGTGTTATAAAATATGCGATTTCGGTTCCCAGCATACAACCATTGACCTCAGTTTAGGCTCTTTTTATTTCTTTATTATATAACGTTGCATCTGCAATATCAATGGGGTTTTACAGAAACAGCAGTGCATCACGGGATAGCTTCCACGTTTAAAGCATTTGATTGGTCGATTCATATATTCGAATGGAAATCCGACCTTTCTATTGGCTTGTGAAGAAAATTGTAAGAAAATCCAACCAATCAGTTTCCTGATTCATGGTTTCCTTGAAGGTAGAAAAATTCATCATGTATCGTGGCCCATATGCAAAACAAGACGGTTTTCTACATAACCCTCGGTGAATTATGAGGAACTGGATTTATGCTTGAATAAAATCTAACCCGTTCATCTGATCACGATTTTCGGTCCTATATATCGGACTCGGAGCGGTTATTCTTGCTGAGTTAACATAAACTGTCAATGAAGTGGCACAGCTGCAACAAACTGTTTTTAGAATCGGACAGGTTTGGATCGATATCATTGATTGACTGATTCACCTGTATCATGTTATACCTTTCTGATTGATCATACCACGTCTGGTTGCAGGTGGTCCAGCATACCGTTATTTCTGTGGCCGTATATGTTAGTACGTCAGAAAGGCTAATGAAATCGGTTGATTGTCTGTCTGTCCGATGAATCCAATCGGTAAACTAGACCTCAATCTTTAAGGTGCTATCATGCGTTCTGAAATGTCAAGGATCAATACCAATAAATGTTTCATTTATGCCAGGTTAAATCAGCAGATCAAATTATATTTACACCCAACTCCGCATATTGGCTATCAAGGCATGGGTGCTCATCTCAAAATACATAAACAGAATTAGCCGCGAACAGAAAGTGTCACTGCTTCTTCTGAAATCCTGGTATGTGTTTATTGGTCAAAATTGGCCCGTTAAACAAAAATAGATTTCCTGCCCCAACAACACTTATACGTATTTACTGTTATCCAAATTGGTTCACACAAAAAATTACGATAGGTTCATGTTTCTCCTTATCTTAATAGCCAATATCCTGTCAATGCTCCTCAATCGTACATGTCGCTATGCAGGATCTTGCTGATTTCAATCTGGGGTTTAGAGCGCCCAAATATTAATAGCCTAATGACATCACGGCCACATTTGAACTAATTTTCTTGCAATCGAGGCGGGGGGTAGGGTCATCGTCTCCGTTTTAAGCCACGGTTTTGTGAAGGACCAGTCCGTATGTCTACCCCCGCATTATGGTCAAACTGGCCGGAGCGCGGCAACATCATGAAGATACCCCCCAGCGTGGCGTCAGATTCGACTGAGCCAACCAAAAATCCCCTATCATTATGTCCCCTTCAAAGCACTATGAAGAGTTGACACTCGCGTTATTGCAAGCCGGTTAGATCATACAAGCGACATATCTAAATGAGGAAGCAGATAGGATTTAATTTTCATTAGATTTTTTTTACGTGTAAATCAAAATTGACGCGTAAAAATTAGATGACTTATGGCTGGAACAGCCTCTGATACATATCCTATTTTGCTTTCGAAGTTTCAGCGCTATTGCCGTTGTTAAATAGTATTTTTCACCATTACCAAGTCTTCCTTCTGTATATGCATGTAGCGCCTTAATTTCGTGGATGTGGCCACCGGCTCATTGGGTCAAGGTGCAAGCTGTGCGGCAGGAATGGCTTATACAGGCAAATATATAGACAAGGCAAGGTAAGAAATGTTTTATTCAAGGATACCGTAACGATTATGATAGGCTGATTTTATGTCCCGCAGTACACGAAGCGGCATTTTAACGTTGTTCGCCGATCGCCCGTAAGTGACTAGCACAATTGATATTTCATATCTGCTCTAACTTTATAACATTAATTAAAAAAATTTGCAGCAGAACATTTTTCACTTTAGTTCAGGAGGAGGGAGGGAGGGAATTTGGCTTAATGTCACACTCAAGTTTGTTTCACTCATATGGTGACAGTCCGTTTGGTTGGTGGAGGAAGCCGGAGTACCCGGAGAGAACCACCGCCCTTCGGCAAGTAACTGACAAACTTTCACACATGGACCAGCTGGGCTCGAACCCGTGCCGGTTCAGCGGTGTGGGGCTAGCGGTCACCAGCGAAGCGCCTTAGGCCACTCGGCCACCGAGGCCCCCCCCCCCACTTTAGTTCAGAAGATATGGGCAACCAATATTTGAAATATTGATGTATAATTCGTGTATGCGATCCATGTTTGTATGTCACAGATGGACTCTGCAAAGCTTCGGATTTGCATGGACGACTCTGAGCTCTCACTGAACGACTTGCCACATTCGATCTTGCTTTTTTTCAGCTACCGTGTTTACTGTTTACTGGGTGACGGCGAGACCGCTGAGGGCGCGGTGTGGGAGGCTCTCGCATTCTGCAGTTTCTACAAACTCGACAATATGGTTGCAGTGTTCGACATCAATCGGCTAGGACAGAGCGATCCAACAAGTCTGCAGCATGACATGGACACGTACAAAACACGTCTGCAAGCTCTAGGGTAAGGTAATGTCAGGTGCATACATCCTCGCGAGCCTGTGTATCAATCGATAAGTTACGATCGATACACTGGCTTGGTTAGTTACCGATAGCAGTTCTGGATATAAATAGCTCGAGGGGTTTTTACTAAACAGAACCAATCGGTAAGCGCGCTGGAGCAGCTCATCCGGCCAATCCGCAGCGAGGTTTGAGTTTCGACTGGTTTGAACTTCATCACCGGCCAGACTACCTTTGAATTCCACATCATCGGGTGTCAAAGCGAAAACCGCAGGCTTCAGATACCGACACGCCAATTCAAAACATTCGCTGGGAATGAAATGTACAAGATTGTCTAATAGACCCAACGACTCGAACTCATCCGAATCACCAAAAAGATCCAGTTTATGGATTACCTGGTCTTGTGCAGATGAGTTGTATAGGGACACGTAGACTAGAATTTAACGTAACCTTCCCGCTGCTTCAAAGAAGAAATCTTTGAATCAACATGGAACCAGACACCCTACATCCACCCGAAAAAAACCCGCAGAGGACAGCACACAAGACAGACAGGACGCTTACATGGTGCAATATATAAAAGACAAGTCATACTAAAGTGCTGGACATCACAAAGATCAAGTTCCTGTTGCTTCGCAGCAAAATGAATTGAAACGACAGAAACCAGTGCCCACCGGACACAAACCAACCACCTGCGTGCCTGCATTGAATGCAAGATGACCCATTTCAAAAATTGCAAAACCGTATGTGTCTGTTGCTTCATTGTGTGAGGAGGCCAATGACAATATGTGCAAATTATTTTGGGGGTTTTGCCTCGATTATCAAACCAGAATAGGACAATTGCATATATTTGCACTGTGCCCATGGGCAAGTTGCTTCAATGGAAGTGTTAGCCTTCGCGAGACCAACCTAATTGAATACAAGCGTCTGCTGGGTCATTCAATATTCAGTCGTCGTCCAATAAACCATTTCTGCGTCCATAATCCAAAGACCTAATTCGTATATAACAGCATCTGCATGAGACATGGGTCAATCTTGCATTCAATGCATGCTTATGCATGCTTATACATGCTTATACAAGCATAATGCCACCTACGGGTTATTTTCACAGGTTGTTGATCCGGTCAAACTGATGGTCTGCAAGTCCCGTTACAATCGCATTTATATCTTGAAACATAACAGCCAATATTTAGGGGGAACTTGTTCTTATACTCAACAGAGGATATATATTTGTTATGGTTGCGTCGGTTTTTGAATTCAGATGGAGCTGTGTGGTTGTCGATGGCCATGACGTTGGGGCGATTGCAGAGGCGCTGACCCAATCAGCGACGGTGAAGGACAAACCTTACGCCATCTTGTGTAAAACTTTCAAAGGCAGGGGAGTTCCAGGTAAGTTGGAGGGTTCAGAATGTGGGGGGAAAAGGGCATATCGGTCATGAAAGACGAAGGGACTTGAATTTACGGGATTTCGAATAGTGGGGAATGAGCAAGTGGTCGGCCATTGTTCCAATTCCTAACATGCCAAATCACGTTGAAACGGTATCTCCTCTTTCGTGAGCTGTACCTCGGTAAGAATATGGGAGCGTGGATATGGAATGTGTTTAAATGGCTACAGTGTATCATAGTATAAGATTGTATGGTATCCGATTTACTGTAATTATCCAGTTCGTAGCTTAGTTGTGGAAGCTCGGTTTCGTTGCCACAATCACGACATTTCATAGAATAGTGCAGACTATACTTTTTTAGCCCACCATCACCAGATGGTGGGCTGTTCAAATCACTTTTCGTCCGTGGTCCGTCGTCCGTCGTCAGTCCGTCCGTAAACAATTCTTGTTACCGCGATTTTTCAGGAACTACTGCATGGATCTTTTTCAAATTTGGTACACAGGTTCCCCTTGGGGTCTAGTTGTGCAAGAAACCTTTTCTGGTCCGATTCGAAAATCCAATATGGCCACTAGGCAGCCATCTTGGATTTCCCCATGAAACCTTGTTACCGCGATTTCTCAGGAACTACTTCATGGATCTTTTTCAAATTTGGTACACCGGTTCCCCTTGGGGTCTAGTTGTGCAGGAAACCTTTTCTGGTCCGATTCGAAAATCCAATATGGCAACCAGGCAGGCATCTTGGATTTCCCCATGAAACCTTGTTACCGCGATTTCTCAGGAACTACTGCATGGATCTTTTTTCAAATTTGGTACACAAGTTCCCCTTGGGGTCTAGTTGGGCAAGAAACCTTTTCTGTTCCGATTCGAAAATCCAATATGGCCACCAGGCAGCCATCTTGGATTTCCCCATGAAACCTTGTTACCGCGATTTCTCAGGAACTGCTTCATGGATCTTTTTTCAAATTTGGTACACAGGTTCCCCTTGGGGTCTAGTTGTACAGGAAACCTTTTCTGGTCCGATTCGAAAATCCAATATGGCCACCAGGCAACCATCTTGGATTTCCCCATGAAACCTTGTTATCGCGTTTTCTCAGGAACTACTGCATGGATCGTTCTCAAATATGGTACACAGGTCCCACATGGGGTCTAGTAGAGCAAGATACCTTTTCTATTCCGATTCGAAAATCCAATATGGCCACCAGGCAGCCATCTTGGATTTCCCCATGAAACCTTGTTATCGCGATTTCTCAGGAACCACTGCATGGATCTTTCTCAAATTTGGTACACAGGTTCCTCTTGGGGTCTAGTTGTGCAAGATACGTTTTCTGCTCCGATTCGAAAATCCAACATGGCCACCAGGCAGCCATCTTGGATTTCCCCATGAAACTTAGTTATCGTCATTTCTCAGGAACTACTGCATGGATCTTTCTCAAATTTGGTACACAGGTTCGCCTTGGAATCTAGTTGTGCAAGATACCTTTTTCGGTCCGATTCGAAAATCCAATATGGCTGCCAGGTGGCCATCTTGAATTTCCCCTTGAAACATTGTTATCGTGAATTCTCAGGAAATATTTCATGGATCTTTCTGAAATTTGATTCACAGGTCCTACATGGGGCCTAGTTGTGCAAGATACCTTTTTTGGTCCGATTCGAAAATCAAATTAATACGGTATTCCCTGCGGATCAAACGGTGGGACATATTCTATATATTGACTATAGAGAATATCCATATCTTCACCTTCCATATCAAGGAGTTCAAATAATTAGGAATTAAAATGTATTTCTTCAAATTTTAAATCAGTTTTCTTTAGTCCATGCAGTTGCAAGTCAACTGCTCCACCCTTTCGTCTGCCGGCGGGTCAGCTACATGAAGGGACGTCACTCTTGTGACACAATGTCACAACTCGACAGCTGTAAACTACTGCATGTTTCGATCCAAGGGAAATAATCAAGATTCAGACACTTTCAAATTCGAAGTTAGTTTCAACATTACTGCGCGGACCAGATCACTTCAGTATTAAGTATTGTATCATCTTACTATTTTCGAGCATGGTATCTTAAAAGAGATATGTCAAACTAGTCCAGTAAACAGGACAGAATTAGCATTTGTTCCTAATTATAAAATCTTAAGTATGCCAAAGTGTCAAAGAGATTTTTCTTCGCTTCCAGTACCCAATGATGACACGTGCAAAAAAATAAATAAAATGAAAATACTACAAAACGAAGACGAAGGATCCTCCGTACATTGCTCATTTCTCTTTTACTATAACAACCGACATAAGTACAGTTTCTAGAAATCTTGAACTCCTGAAACTTAGAAAGATTATATCTTGGTGTTTTCCAGTGTCCCTTTTTCGATCTTTTTCGCTCAGATTCGAAATTCTGTAAACAAAATTACAACTCGATCGTCTTAGTAACAATGGACAAAAAGATCCTCTTGTCATTAGCTTACAATTATCGGACAATGGTGGGCGCCAAGATCCTTCAGGATCTCTCGTTTAAAAAGTCTTTATTACAGTTGATAATATGGAACAAATTTCACCCAAGTGATAACTAGCCCGATGCACTGTTCAATACTTACAGATCGTTTTTAAAGGAAACCTCAAGAATGTACTCGCGAAGCATATTATGAACCAAAAACCATTCTCCTAGCAAACCACTGGAGCATTTTCTTGTTCTACTCTGCCCTTGTCGGGCTAGACCGCATATAAACCTTCTTAAAACGGAACCATGACCTTGTCGAGGAGAATTGGGCGCCCTCATAGCGTACGCCCAATCAGCGGAAAGTCAAGATTGCGCAAAAGCTTCAAAAACTGAAGTTTCAGTTTACCTGAACAAGTGAGAGTAAATTAACAATATCCTAGTTTTACGACTGTATTACAAGGAATACAGTCTGCTTCATTGCAATTAACCTCCACAGAAAGTCCATGTTTGATTGGATGTTATAGACCAATCAAGTTTTTGCAAACTGGAATATATGCCATGATGCAGTTTTGTTTCTATAAACCCCATTGTGTTTACTTTGTAACTTTGTACATAAATTGGTTTACTACCGTATTTGTGCTGTCAAATAAATTTCTGCAGATTTTCATGGCATGGTCCACCATCGTATAATGCTAGGAAATAAACACTGATATTTGATAGGGAGTGAGTAAGATAATTATATCCCTTGATTCTGCAGGAGTGGAAGACCAGCTGAATTTTCACGGGAAACCCCTCGGTGAAAAGGGTGAAGCCGCCATCAAGGCTCTGAAGGAGTTGATCAAAACTCCCGGTCCTTACGGTGCCAAACCCAAGGCTCCAAAAGACGATGCTAAAGCTGTCAAATCCTGCGAGATTGCCTTGTCGGAACCCCCAAATTACAAAGTTGGAGACTCGGTTAGACCGCTTTTCATACTCTTAGCATTGGGAGTTTTCAATGGGGTTCTCAACTGATGGTCATGGGGAGCAAATCTTGCAACTCTGGAAAACCAGTGCACTCTCTTATTGAATTACAATACTTCCATTGATGAATAGTCATGACCTGATATTGTATTTTATTGAGAAAAAGAGCAGCCCGGCACTGGTGTTCATGGGCTACAAGATTTGCTCTCCTCTGCCATCAGCTTGGAAATTCCATTGTAAGTCTTATGTTTCTTTGCAGCGATTGTTCACTTTCTCACTTGCGGATAAACGATGTCTATGACTGAAATATTGCACAGAGTATACCCCATGCCTTCGAAACCACGTGACCTGTTCATCAACCAATCAATAGGCCATTATGTTACAACTACCAGCTCAACTACTATGCAATTATGGGATTACACGCAGGCGCACAGGGAGCTTGCATGTTCGTACCAAGTAAAGAATTCAAATTTTAGCCAGGTGCCACGCACAGCAACTGTGAGTTCACATCTAGACGAACATCATGTCTTGCTGACATCATTGTAAACTGTTGACTGCTTCTCTCATGTAGGAAATCGTCTTGTGTTTTTATATTTTTTATTTTATACCCATTTGTAAATGGTGCTAACTTTCATTCGAAATAGGTCTCTATTATTGACGCGGAAATTCTTTATGGACGAAGGCTGAATATTGAATGTCGGATCTGACGCTTGCTATCAAGAAAGGGCCATCAGTACTCGTCCGGGAGTCCTGTTCAGTGACGGCGCCTACCGAAGAGCTACAGCGTTTGGCATCGCTGTCGCCTCTGTGATAATAATGGGGGCACAGGCTCTGCTGTCCGTCAGATTATACACATTGAGCGCATACTTTTCATAATTCGTGCCGTTGTGAACAAGCCGTTAAGAGAAGTGAACACTTTCTCATTGTTGAATGGGTTTCAGATTTATTTGGAATAAAATACTGTAACAGTTGTTATGGATAATTTCTCTGTTCAGAATTAAGCTGCACTTCCCGGAAGATGTCGCCCGCTTTTTCAAACGATGGTTTTCAATGCATCTGGCTACTCAGTATTGTGAGCGTAATGGAATATTTTCACTTTCTTTACAGTTACCAATCCGTAACTCATACGGCACTGCTCTAGTGAAGATCGGGAAAAACTGCAACAGAATAATTGCCTTGGATGGGGATATGAAAAACTCGACATTTTCTCAGAAATTTATGGTAAATTTTGAGCATTTTGTGTTTGAAATGAAACGCAATGACTGCTCTTTTTCCCGTATTATACGACCAAGACAGACTACACAAAATCCGGTCTTAAAGCTATTCAATTTCGGTATTTGACATGGTCTCCTACAGGCAGAATTATTTTTATTAAAATTAATGAAATATTCATGAAATTTCAAAGTTTATGGTATATTTATATATCGAATCCACTATAGCCTTAGTAGTAGGGAACAAGCATTTAAAGGCTCATTCTCCCCGGATGTAACTATGACGTCACAGCTTCCTATGGTGGCGCCATCTGTACACTTTGGATGCAAGGGGGGCAACTCGGTCTGCCAGAGTTTGGCCGCCATCTTGAATTTTTGAGGCGGTGTGCGCTTGGCGGCCATCTTGAATGTTGTGGAAAAGGGGATGTATTCCTCCGCGGTGATGCGGTCCTGGCGGTGATGCGGTCTGCCTGCGCGGAGAAAAAGTAGTCCCTAGACTGGAAATACGCTGCATGGTCCGATGGGGTCGAGTGAGGTATCAAAGTGAAGCCTAGGTGAGCGGGCATCTGATGGGCTGGGTGGGTGCATGTAAAATTTTTCCTGAAAAAAAACGGAACACGGACTTTATCGAAAAATCTGCGAAAATGCCTATATGGGGTATGGGGGGTATATAGGTCGCCGGGCTTAACGGGGCTTGCCTATCAATAGAGTTATCTCCCCCTAGTTCCAGGGTGGGTGTATGTAAATTTTTCCTGAAAAAATACGGAACACGGACTTTATCCTAAATTACGGGAAAATGCCTATATGGGGTATGGGGGGTATAGGACCATCCTGGGAAACCTACTTCTAGACATTTGCGGTAGGGTTGTTTGGATTTGTTTTTCACGTCTCGTCATTTAGAACATGATAGGAAGTGTCGCGGAGCGAATCGGTGAAATTTTTGAAAAAGTACGATATAGCCCCATATAGTCCCATACTGGCGCACTGGCCAATGTTGAACCTAATGGGAAACCCACTTCTATACATTTGCGGTAGGGTTGTGGGGTCTCGTTTTCTTAGTCTCGTCATTTAGAACATGATAGGAAGTGTCCCGGAGCGAAACGGTGAAATTTTTGCTAAAAGTCACCGAGGTCTGTATATAGGCCTATAGCCTAGGCTGGCTATATGGCGGTATAGGACCCATGTTTGTCCCCCTGGGAAACCTACTTCTAGACATTTGCGGTAGGGTTGTTTGGATTTGTGTTTCACGTCTCGTCATTTAGAACATGATAGGAAGTGTCCCGGAGCGAATCGGTGAAATTTTTGAAAAAGTACCATATAGTCCCATACTGGCGCACTGCCCAATGTTGAGCCTAATGGGAAACCTACTTCTATACATTTGCGGTAGGGTTGTTTGGATTTGTTTTTCACGTCCCGTCATTTAGAACATGATAGGAAGTGTCCCGGAGGGAAACGGTGAAATTTTTGAAAAAAGTCACCGAGGCCTGGGTAGGCCCATAGGCCTATACTGCATGGCTATGGGTGTATAGGGCCATACGGGGTGGACGTGTTGGAGTCTAGGTGGGCCACTAATGGTCCGATGGGGTCGAGTGAGGCCTTATAATTTGTGAAGCTCTCCTGCAGGAGCACTTGACTACACTAATGGTTCGTCCGTTGTCAATACTCTGCGCATGCGCAGCCTGGGCGTAGTATAGAAAGCAGGCATTTTTGGGGGTGTGTGTGGGTGTGTTTGGGTTAGAGATGGGCTATTCACGGTTCGAATGGGTCGTATGAGGTATCCATGTGAAGCTTGTGTGGGGTAGAGTCAGAATGGCGTGTTTTAAATGCAAGTCGCGTCAATCGGCGCATGCGCAGCCTGGCCGTAGTAGAGAAAACAGGCATTTTGGGGGTATGTGTGTGTGTGTGTGTTTGGGGTAGAGATGGCCCGCTATGGGTCCGAATGGGTCGTGGAAGGTGTCAAAGTGAAGCTTGTGGGGTTAGAGTCAGAATGATGTGCTTTTAGGTGCAAGTCGCGTCAATCTGCGCATGCGCAGTTGGTTGTAGTAAGTAAAGTACCCATTTTGGAGGTGTGTGGAGGAGAGTTTGGTGTCGATCATCAGTACGAGTAGTAGCCAAAGTAGCCATTTTGGGGCAGTGAAGGAAGGTATTTGGTGTAGAGAGGGACCATCCCTGGTCCGAATGCGTCGTATGAGGTGTCATCTTGTAGCAACGCCCGCCAACGCCAAGCTTAACGCTTCAACGCCCTGGTGAAATAGCTCAGAAGTTCTGATTTTCTAGATATTCCATGGAATTGTCACTAATTCTTCGAAATGCAGTGACGCCCGTCAACGCCCGTTGTTACGCCTTAACGCCCATCTCAACGCCTTAACACACTTTCTTAACGCTTTAACGTCGTTTAATGATGCGTTCAAACAAATGTTGCTTTTGTGCTATTGCTCTGACATACGCCGCTTTCCAGTTCATGTTGGATCCGCCATTTTGGAGCAGCCATGTTGGATCCGCCATTTTGGAACCGCCATCTTGGATATGTCCCATAATGCACCGCGGTGGAAACCTTTGCGCGCTGGGGTCAAAGGTCAGTTCCGGTCACCTTTAGCGATGTACACCAATCAGAAGCGAGTATTTCAAATCCGTCACAGAGCTCTCGTCCAATCAGAAGCGAGTATTTTGACCCGGTGCATTATGGGACATGTCCAAGATGGCGGCTCCAAAATGGCGGATCCAACATGAACTGGAAAGCGGCGTATGGCAGAGCAATAGCACAAAAGCAACATTTGTTTGAACGCATCATTAAACGACGTTAAAGCGTTAAGAAAGTGTGTTAAGGCGTTGAGACGGGCGTTAAGGCGTAACGACGGGCGTTGACGGGCGTCGCTGCATTTCGATGAATTGGTGTCAATTCCATGGAAATTAGAGCTTCTGAGCTAATTCACCAGGGCGTTGAAGCGTTAAGCTAAGCGTTGACGGGCGTTGCTGTCTATAAAAGCGAGCGTATTTCCAAAAACACGCACAGTCGACGTTCAACCGTCAACATGACTTATACTTGCTCTGAGTGCGAACGCACGTTGACCAGACATTATGATATGATGCGACACCAGAAAACTATACATGGGATTGAAGACTCTGAGGAGTCTGTTGAGGCGGATGCTGATACAGAGACTGCTGAGAGTGTATCGACTGATACCGAAACAGAGATTGCCGAGAGTCTATCTAGTGATGCGGGGAGCTTGACCTCAGATAGCCAGCATACGTCCGTGGAAAGTGAGGCAGAACCTACCTTCTGGGATCGTATTGTGACAGCAGCTATCAATACTTACGCTGCAGCGATTGAGGACGCCGGAGAGGATAATTTACAACAGACGTACACCCAAATGCGCCCCCGCATCAGGAAAACAGCCATGGCGATCTATGAACAGTATACCTTACTACCGCTTGAAATGAAAGGCGATCCCACGCACAGGTCCATCATGAAGACCAAGCGTCACTTGGAAGAGGCTATGGGGCTACCACCCACCGAGGCCCTGGAAAATGCGATCAGAATGCGCAAACAACTGTTTCAGGACATGCTGCCCGAAGAATATCCAGGCCTGTCCGACGATGATTAGAATAAACGGTTCAGAGCGAACATGGTCGAAGATGGAACTTGCTGAAATGGCGACTTCTGATTGGACAAGAATACATCTAACGGACAGGAACGAATATGACAGATGCAAATGGTGGCCTCTGATTGGGCAAGAGTCTTTTTGAGTTGTAAACATACCCAACGCGGCTCCCCCCAGCGTGGGTATGCTGTAACATTGGGGAAAATAAACTATGAAAAAACTTCTTGTTGTTGTTGTTCTCTCATGTGTCATCGTTGTTGTTGTTGTTGTTGTTGTTCTCTCTCCGGTCTATATCATGGCGTCAAGGCGTTATGTTAGAGCGTTAAGGCGTAACTACGAGTGTTGACGGGCGTCACTGCATTTCGAAGAATTAGTGACAATTCCATGGAATATCTAGAAAATCAGAACTTCTGAGCTATTTCACCAGGGCGTTGAAGCATTAAGCTTGGCGTTGGCGGACGTTGCTACAAGATGACACCTCATACGACGCATTCGGACCAGGGATGGTCCCTCTCTACACCAAATACCTTCCTTCACTGCCCCAAAATGGCTACTTTGGCTACTACTCGTACTGATGATCGACACCAAACTCTCCTCCACGCACCTCCAAAATGGGCACTTTACTTACTACAACCAACTGCGCATGCGCAGATTGACGCGACTTACACCTAAAAGCACATCATTCTGACTCTGACCCACACAAGCTTCATTTTGACACCTTCCACGACCCATTCGGACCCATAGCGGGCCATCTCTACCCCAAACACACACACACACACATACCCCCAAAATGCCTGTTTTCTCTACTACGGCCAGGCTGCGCATGCGCCGATTGACGCGACTTGCATTTAAAACACGCCATTCTGACTCTACCCCACACAAGCTTCACATGGATACCTCATACGACCCATTCGAACCGTGAATAGCCCATCTCTAACCCAAACACACCCACACACACCCCCAAAAATGCCTGCTTTCTATACTACGCCCAGGCTGCGCATGCGCAGAGTATTGACAACGGACGAACCATTAGTGTAGTCAAGTGCTCCTGCATGAGAGCTTCACAATAAGACCTCACTCGACCCCATCGGACCATTAGTGGCCCACCTAGACTCCAACACGTCCACCCCGTATGGCCCTATACACCCATAGCCATGCAGTATAGGCCTATGGGCCTACCCAGGCCTCGGTGACTTTTTTCAAAAATTTCACCGTTTCGCTCCGGGACACTTCCTATCATGTTCTAAATGACGAGACTAAGAAAACGAGACCCCACAACCCTACCGCAAATGTATAGAAGTGGGTTTCCCATTAGGTTCAACATTGGCCAGTGCGCCAGTATGGGACTATATGGGACTATATGGGGCTATATCGTACTTTTTCAAAAATTTCACCGATTCGCTCCGGGACACTTCCTTACATGTTCTAAATGACGAGACGTGAAAAACAAATCCAAACAACCCTACCGCAAATGTCTAGAAGTAGGTTTCCCAGGATGGTCCTATACCCCCCATACCCCATATAGGCATTTTCCCGTAATTTAGGATAAAGTCCGTGTTCCGTATTTTTTCAGGAAAATTTTTACATACACCCACCCTGGAACTAGGGGGAGATAACTCTATTGATAGGCAAGCCCCGTTAAGCCCGGCGACCTATATACCCCCCATACCCCATATAGGCATTTTCGCAGATTTTTCGATAAAGTCCGTGTTCCGGTTTTTTTCAGGAAAAATTTTACATGCACCCACCCAGCCCATCAGATGCCCCCTCACCTAGGCTTCACTTTGATACCTCACTCAACTCCATCGGCCCATTAGGGACTCCCCTAGCTCTCAAAACGTCTATTTCCATACCCTTGGGCCACCGCGCATGCGCAGAATGCCGATATTTCAACCCCACACCCAGCCCATTAGATGCCCCTTCACATAAGCTTCACTTTGATACCTCACTCGACCCCATCGGACCATGCAGCGTATTTCCAGTCTAGGGACTACTTTTTCTCCGCGGAGGCAGACCGCATCACCGCCAGGACCGCATCACCGCGGAGGAATACATCCCCTTTTCCACAACATTCAAGATGGCCGCCAAGCGCACACCGCCTCAAAAATTCAAGATGGCGGCCAAACTCTGGCAGATCGAGTTGCCCCCCTTGCATCCAAAGTGTACAGATGGCGCCACCATAGGAAGCTGTGACGTCATAGTTACATCCGGGGAGAATGAGCCTTTAAATGCTTGTTCCCTACTACTAGCCTTGCAGATTTTAAGTTTTTAGTTTTCCTAATAATTTTTGTCCTTGCATTCACTCTAGGATGTTTACCCAGAGCGATTTATCGAGTGTTTCATTGCTGAACAAAATATGGTGGGTGTAGCCATTGGCTGTGGCACCAGACAACGCACCATACCTTTCATCAGCACGTTTGCCTGTTTCCTATCGAGGGCCTACGATCAAATCAGAATGGCCGCCATCTCGCAGGCAAATATAAAATTTTGTGGGTCACATTGTGGAGTCTCCATAGGTAGGTTAATAAAATGTTTGTATATTATATACTGAAACCGTTACTAAGGAAGTGGCAAAACTTCAGCATTGTTGTGGAAATGGGTTATTATCAATTTAGGAAGAAGTCCACGGTAAATTATTTTTCTCTCTTGGGTTATTAATGTTTCAATGAGGCGGGGACATTATTTTGGCTTGGAGTGCCATGTTTTGTTCAGCCTCCCCCAAAAACCTAGTTCCTGGCGAATAGACACCATTATCCAATGGGTGTTGGATACCATTTTCGAACTTCCTCGGTGTTCGGTCTCATAAGTTCAACTAGCTTCAGGATAAATCCGAAGTTAATCAGTTATCAATCTCAGTAAACTCGGATATAATATCACGGAATATATCTGAATTCAGCCCTGTACAAATCCCATGCGAATTTGAAACTACATTTTTAGCCAATCAGGTGGCTAGCTTGTTGAAATCACGCCCACAGTAATTACACACGGTAGCAGGCGGACTAATATATAAAAATTATCGGGAAACAGGATCCAAATATGGCATAATTTTCAGACATTGTGCGTGATAAACCGTGAAGATCAAACAGTTTACTCCTGCCGAAAAGTCTGGCTCTGTTAGGGGGTAGAAAATATCAGAGAGAAAAGTCGGAAATTGTCGCGATTGGCTTATTATTATGAGATCTCGCAGAATATCGGCGAACATTTCGCACGAAGTTTTCATAGCGTTACGTCTAGATGATATTTCCCAGATTTACCATCTCGGTTTACCTAGATTGGTCAGTTATTTGTATAGTACTTTCTATCAAAACACAAATTGTAAATCTCGGGCCTTGAGTGTGCTAGTAATAAATAGATCTATCTGAACTGAAAGGTTTATAAATACAAACAGTATTTTTTTTGAAGGTTCAATGCGAATAATGGCTAAACAAATTTTATGGACGACTGAAACGTACTGTTAATACTGAATGCGCATGGATTCTGCATTCATTGTCATGGAACACTTTTCCAGATCAGTGTGCGATTGGTGGAAATTTCCCATTTTCCTTCATGATGCGAAATGTTCCCAAAAATTAAAACCGGTCTTCAAGCTGGCGGATATCTAATTCATCCATACATTCTATCTTGTCTGTAACTGACCAGGCGAGGACGGCCCCTCCCAGATGGCTTTGGAGGACATAGCCATGTTCCGCTCGATCCCTGGCTCGACCGTGTTCTATCCAAGCGACTCGGTGGCAATAGAGAGAGCCGTGGAATTAGCTGCCAACACTGAGGGGATCTGTTTCATTCGAGCTACCCGACCGAACACACCAGTGTTATACAACAATGATGAGACTTTCCAAGTTGGAAAAGCTAAGGTTAGTGTCTGACAAATCCTTCATATCTACAGAACTGCTTGCGATAAGTTGTAATATGCAACTAAAGCATCAGCCTCAGATATCTTGGCTCTGGATGACCAATTAACTAAGTTTTTTTCTAAATCGTGGACTTCCACGTTGGGGGTTTCGCTCTCTATTAACCACCACACGCTAGCAAACCACCAGGCGCTTGTCTGAGGTTGAAGTTGGAGTCTTGTGGAAACGTGTTTTGCCATCGCTCTGAACTGCTTTCGATTATAAATTGCCAACACTTTCAGGCGAGTATATTAAGGCTGTCGCTGAACAGGATACTCGTATAAACACCACAGGACTTGCTACTATCACGAAGATCATGACTATAACTTTAAAGGAACCCAGTTTCACATGGCGCCTCGTTCTTCAGCAGCATGCTGTCTACCTTCATGCAGGCATGACGCAAAGAGCCAAGTGTTCACCAGCGTTTATCGCTACTTTCCACACTTCAAATGGATCGAACTTCATCATTTTCCCCCATTGTAAATTCCAGAACCATTCGTAAAGCCAGAATCAAAATTCTAAACAAGAAATCTGCCTCTAAACTCCCCAGTTTATTGGATGACGAAATTCAAAGAACCAAACAATGCCTCTTCAAAAATACAATAGGGATCATGCGGGGATTGTTTGAGGCATGATGTGTGTGGAATGTGCAATTTGTACATTCCACATTGGAATCGGTCGTTGCAGGTGCAATTAGTGTTCTATCTACATGTCCCACTAAATTCTCACTTCTTTCCCCACATGTAGGGATATTGTAGGGCACCCTACTCCTACCATTAGCATGTATATATTGCTGCCGCACACCAATATCTTAAATATTACGGGACACCCTACACGATTCCTGGCCGATACTGTCCCACATGATTCACAGCCAAAAGTTATTGCCCCGCTAGTACCTCAAATGTAGGGATGTTGCGGGGCACATTGTATCATGATTGCCCTACTAGTACAATCTCGCGTTAGCTATTTCCGTATTGGCGGAACGTAGCCTCAAACACATAACGCACAAAAAGTCACTTATCGGGAGCGTATGGCGATCAATAGTGCCTTTGATAATTGGGCGATTCTGTCGCATTTTGTTGTGAATTGAAGATAAGTTTAATCATAACATAATACATTCAAATTATACAAAATGCATTTCTATGTTTGGTTGAATAAAGGTAGTTGGTGCCGTGGGGCGGCATCGTCAACCTCAGAATGTGGTCCATTCACCAAGCCTCGATCCGTTTTCCGCTTTTTACAAGCCGCTCCAAATCTAATCTCGCCCACAGGCAACAAAAATGTAATGAGCTGTTACATTATTATACGCGCGGTGTATTATGCGAAACGTGACACACAATTTAGTTTCTAACTATGCGGTTATGTCAACCATGCCATTATATATTTCAACTATGTCATAAATAACATCACTCTATCAAGACAAACGCAACCGAACTCTTTTTGGGTAGAGCAGTTTTACAAAATTTACAGAGCTGTGACGCGGCTTAGCAACACAATGGCGGACTTTTCATTAAAAAATTGACGGTTATGGGAGGGGTAGGTCTCTGACTACAACCTGAAAATAGAACCGGTACGTTCTTTCATTCATGCATTATCCATCACGCGCTGATGATCCATGCCAATCAAAACGCCAAACCAATGGAATATCCTCGAATCATACGACCTGTTCCTTAAAGTTCCGTTCTACATTTTTACTACGGTGGGACAGCGATCATTCCTGCAGCCGTTTATACGAAAGGTATATGCAATCGAAGCCAGGAGATTGAGTGCAGTCGTGTTGGAGAGAAGTTCCGCCGAAAAATAATTGTGCACATGGGCGAACGTGATCCTGTTTCCGCACCCAGAAATCCACTCAAACAGGTGGTAAGTTCTGGGGCCAGATTGCCACTAGTATCCCAGATCTCTGTTTGTTGTTGGCACCCTGTACCATGATTGCCCCACTCGTTCCCACACACTTGGGATAGTTATTGGCTGGCTACTCCCTTTTGCTCTAAACCCAGTACGAAATCTTAACACATTTCTGCCCACACTCATACATACTTTTCCCTACAACAATCTTTAACCCCAAAGAACCGTTGGGAGCTTCCCCATGTAATCCTCATATTTCGCCTACACAATCCCCACATTTGGCTCGAAAGCATGGAACAGTTTGAATGGAGCCTCGTACAAACACTACATCATCCCACATGAATCCGACATATTCGTGCAGGCGTGTAGATAGGCTGCATGTGGTTGAGAAACGATGCGCCATACAAACTTCCAATAGCCCATGCTCATGCACAAGCGGACTTCATTTGGTGTGAATTGGAGCGATATGCAAGAGGTGAGAGAAACTGACGTCTGACGACTAAAAAGCAACCATATGATCCTACCGGAAAGCATCTCTCTCCACCTAACATTTAGACACGAGAATACGGTGGATTCTCAGACGTAGCCTTAGTATCTCAGCCTCACTTTTATTGCATCTGTTCATGTGGAGACTATGGAGTATCCACACGGCCCCTAGCACCGGCTTAAGCGGAATAAGATACGCTAGCTCGGGAGCCTTGAAGGCTAACAATGTCCTGGGTAAGTGTTTCCTTTTTCTATAGAAACTAAGGACGGATACTTATCTTTAAACTTGGGGAAATGTCCTAGCTGGGTTCGAAGAGATTAACCGGACGCCTAACCGGCATAACGTATTTTGTTTGTAACTTCCGATGATGTACCGAGCGGGTGGAATTCTTTCGAAAGTATCGAACTGTTTGCTGGAGTATTCGTATTCCCCAGTGGGGTGGTTCGGTGCCATGTTGATTTTTTCTATTGGAATCCAACGGAAGTAAACCTGGTCAACACCAATGATAACTGCATGAGAAAGATAACGAGTGGACTTTAGTCGAAAATTGTATGAGAAATATAAACGGTGATAATCGAGAATGGATATAAATTGCATTATTTACAGATCGTTCGCAAGAGTGATTCGGATCAGGTCACGGTTATTGGCGCCGGAGTGACTTTGATGGAAGCGATGAAAGCTGCAGACCAGTTAGAAAAATCCGGAATAAAAGTACGGGTTGTCGACCCCTTCACTATCAAACCTCTGGATGTGGACACGTTAAAAGCTTGTGCTAAAGCAACCGGAGGCAGAATCGTAGTGGTCGAGGACCATTATCCAGAAGGTAATTTTAAATTACTATTGTTGATTGTATGTTTAGGACATGCAACCTCACCACTAGGGGTCGCTTCCGCTGAAAAACTTGCCACAGTATCAGTAGAGAGGACCGGACCTGATGGCTGATATTGGAGATTGTAGGGCTTTAACGTCTATTATATATTTTGAGAATCGGTGTAAACTTCGAGCATATAGTTTTGTAGCAGACAATAGAATGTCTGATGAAATCTGCATACTATGAGGATGTCGCTTCTTTTTCCCACTGCAGCCACTTACCGGTCTTTTAGCCGACCATTCGAAAATTAACAAAACGTGTACAAAAATGTCCTTATTCGCAGTTCAGTCATGTACCAGGAGTTTGTTGAAATGGAATATAGCATAGTCGTTTCAAATCCTAATGTAATATCATCCTCTAATTATTTTTTTTTTCCAGGTGGTATTGGCGAAGCGGTTTCCATGGGACTGGCATGTTGTCGCGATATGGTCATACGCCACCTTGCGGTCAAGGGTGTGCCACGAAGCGGAAAACCTTCCCTACTGTTAGACATGTTCGGAATCAGTGAAAATTGTATTGTTAAAGCGGTTAAAGAAATCCTTAAAGAATGATTGAACATCGCTGGATTTTCACTTTTACCTATCCTTGAACAGATATTCTTCTCTCATGTACACAGTTTTCTGCGTGTCATGATGTCCTGCATGGTTACTGCATATATTTAGAGGTACAATAATTTTGACGGTGTAGTCCGTATCATAGCCCACATTTTTTCTTTCACAGTAATAAAAAGGAATATTTTTTCAGAATGTTACTCACAATATCCATGGAGCCTGAAGGTTATAGCGGTACTGGATATTCATCTACGCATTTCGGTCGACCAACACGTGAAATGGGCATTGAATCTGGGGAAATGTTTGACCAATGTTATGGTGGTAGTGCTAGTGCTTTGTTGTCCTTTGTATCGTTAATTTCACCGGTTGACTTACTTGACTCTCTGCAATGCAATTGAGACGTCCTGAGATTAAAATCTCCAGCGTAGGACGCGCAAACGACGTCATTGTATGCCATGTGACGTTGTGCTGATACTTGGAAACCAGTCAATTTGTTTACCTTGGCAATGTTGGTTCATTTTATTCAAACTTGCGGACTAATATTTGCAAATGCCTGCTCAAGACTTCCGGACAGTAAGTTGTTTGGTTTTGCAGTAGTATAAAATCAACTATCGTATTTAATGATTTTTGCGATACTGTCACAATGTTAAACCCCCACCGGATGACCAATGGCGCAACGTCACGTGGACAATGACCTGGTTTCGCGAGTCTTACTCCAAAAAGTCCCGATGTCTGGACGTTCCTACTAGTTTATTGAGTTTGTTTTGGCGTCTGTGTGTACAAACCACGTTCGTATTTCATTGTTTTGAATGTGTATTGTACAAAAAGCTTACATTGCTTAATTCTCGTGATAGACCAACCTTAGTTAAAAAAAAGATATGAATTATATTTTGGAATAAAATCTCTGCTGATTTCTGGATTTATATGTATGCACAGTTCGTTGTATTTCCTTGTAAATGTATAATTCACAAGTGCTTCGTTTCACACCGCTTCGGGCAAGACAAACTTTCTCACCGAAATTGTCTCAGCCTTGCAGATTAGTATAATGTGAAGATCATACAGGAGACCTAGCCAATATCCATCTGATGTCCTCGCAGCAAAAATGGTGGGAACTTTTTTATAAATGGCGCACTCGTCGCTGGAGAAGGGGACCGTTCATGAAGTGAAATGACCTGGATGTCTTTCTAATTGCATCCTGGCTAAAACCAGGGGTATCTCTATCATAGATAGCCTTGTCCATTTGGACACTGTATCGCGATTAACGAAAACACAGCTGTAGATGTCGGCCAATTAGCAAAGGGAACATCTTCTGTATCTTGACCAATCAGATCACTTGCTTACCGCGACCTCGGCGACCGTGACAACAGATTCGAAAACATCATAGCTTGTGCGATACCGGGTGACAGATGAACACGCACAGTTTCAATAACCATGAACATTAATATTAAGGAAAGATAGTTTGAAACAAAATCTATTTGAAGAAAAAATATAACCATTCATCTGCAAACAAACATCCCACAAACCAGGCAAATGTAGAAAACACTATAACATTAAAGGGGGGCCGTGTATCCGACCTCACTTAACCACTGAAGGACTTGAATTGGGTGAAATAAGGCACGGATTTCTATAAAATTTCACTGATCTATCCATTAAAATTTTATTGTTGTGCGTGCTTGAATTAAATAATTTTACATTCGGTATCAGCGAATAGTTTAGCAGCGAAAGTAAAACCCTAACGTATTTTATCATCAGCGCAGTTTTTCTAGGTCACGTATTCATTGTATTTGTGACGATCATTTGCATCTGAATTAACTTTCGCGTCGTCTAGTATGTCAATTAACTGTGACTGCTTAGCAAGAACAGAGAGGCTGTCGATCAAGGGTCCTTCTCGTTCGGCAGGCTGTGTGCGGCAGACTTCTTTTAATTTATTGACTGCAGCGGGGATAGAGGTGGAGACGCTGGTGCAGACTTCGAATTTCCACGAATGGTTAGACACTTTCTATTCTAAAATTGCTGCGAAATGGAGTTGTACGGTGATGTTTTGACCATTGACGAGTTTACGGTGGAATTGTCCCCCTTCGCTAACCGTCGAGTTACAGTGGCTATGAAGATGGGGTTTTTTGTGGATTTGTTGAGGGTCGAGCCGATAAGAGCACCAATTGTTTGAGTTTGAGGGAGATGCGCGAAAATTGTTTTGTTGGCAGATACGGATCAGCTGGACGCTTCACCGTATCCGAGGAATTAGACAAGTGCAAATTGCCGATTGTTATTTCTGGTCGTGCGATGAATTGTTTCCGATGTCATTCATTTGGACATCCGCGCAGCCATTGCTGGGCTATATTCCGCCGGAGATGTTCGGTTTGACATGGCCTGCTGTGGTGTGTGACAATCGTGTTGTTGAGATGAATCGTGATCCACCGAAGAGATGTGAGCGGACTGTGACTGGAAATGAGAAATCTATAGAAAGTATGAGAGGTGAGAAGGAACAGACTGCTGAAGTGCGGAGAATTGAAATTGGTTCAAGCGATATTCAGTAGGTGGAACAAGTTGACTTGGCGACTAAAAAGCAACTATATGACAACACAGGAAATGTACCCTCGCCTCCTCACATTCAGACCCGAGAATACGGTTGATTCTCGGATGTAGCCTTGGTATCTCACCCACGCTTTTATTGCAGCTGTTCATGTGGAGAATATGAAGTATGTTCACGGCCCTCGGTACTCGAATAATCGGAATCGTATACGCTAGCTCAAGAGCTGTGATGACTGATCAGTTCAAATAAATAACACATCTGATGTTAATGGATAGGCATCGAGGACGTTTGATGGAGTGAACACCTCTGTATGGGGTAAACCTGGTAAATTCAAGACTACCCAGAAAAAACTGTGTGGATAGACGGTACACACTGGCCAAGTACTCGAGGACATGATAGTTGAATTTAAAGGACACAGTGAAAAACATTGAGAAAATTGTCATAAGAGATTGACTACGATTGATTATGATGTGTTTATAATGTTAATATGGACACCACAAACATCGACAGGAAAGTCTTTTAGGAGATATGATTAAGGAATGTTAGACAACGATTGATTTGCGATGTAATGTTGCAAGATATTTGATCTTCAGATAGAGATTGATGTTGTTTAAATAAAATTCTCTCTCTACACTGACATACCTGTTCATTTACCGATTATCTCGCCACTTTTCACTTTAATTGTTGTAATATCAAATGTACAGTTGAACCGCCCAGTTCAGGATCAAGGCAAGATGGGCTCTCTGGGGACCGACGCCTTCTCGTGGCGAGGGCTGGGTTCTATTCGACTGCGTTTACCAGTTGTTTTAAACTAGTCCGTTAGGTCGTCCTGCTAAGAAACCCAAGACCGTAAGTGTTGTCTGAAGGGGATATATTTGAAGCGAAGCTTACACAAGTATTGGCTGGTAAAAGTTGACAGAAGTATCGGTTGAGGCTTTCCTGAGATTGTCGGAGTTCAGCAAATCTGCAGTAAAGAAGATATTGTCTGCATTCGGTGAAAAAAATTGCGATGAACATTAGAAGGGATAGGTCGAGTGCGGTGCATACGTCATGAAGCTTACGGAATGTATGGTCCGAGTGCGGTGCATACGTCATGAAGCTTACGGAATGTATGGTCCGAGTGCGGTGCATACGTCATGAAGCTTACGGAATGTATGGTCCGAGTGCGGTGCATACGTCATGAAGCTTACGGAATGTATGGTCCGAGTGCGGTGCATACGTCATGAAGCTTACGGAATGTATGGTCCAGTGCGGTGCATACGTCATGAAGCTTACGGAATGTATGGTCCGAATGCGTTGCACAGGTCATGAAGCTTACGGAATGTATGGTCCGAATGCGTTGCACAGGTCATGAAGCTTTCAGAAAGTATTGTCCGAGTGCGGTGGACAGGTCATGATTACAAGCGTCTGGTCCGTCATTCAAAATTCAGCCGTCGTCCATTAGAGAATATCCGCGTCCATAATCCAAAGACCTTTTCTATATAACAGTATTAGCACCAAATTCAAAAAGACAATCATAGTATACATAAACATAGGCTTGTTTCCTGCAAGAGAGAAGCGGTCAACAGTTTTCAATGATGCCGGCAAAACCTCATGATGTTCCAAAAATATCAAATCCGTATCACTGATCAGTATTCTTAATCCATAATTACAAGCGTGTAGTCCGTCATTCATAATCCAGCCGTCGTCCATTAGAGAATATCCGCGTCCATAATCCAAAGACCTATTCCATTTTCCATATAACCGTATTAGCACCAATTCAAAAAGACAATCATAGTATACAAAAACATAGGCTTGTTTCCTGCAAGAGAAGCGGTCAACAGTTTTCAATGATGCCGGCAAGACATCATGATGTTCCAAAAATATCAAATCCGTATCGCTGATCAGTATTCTTAATCCATAATATTCGTTGTAAAGTCGTCATCTAAAGAATGATGTATCTCCGTCACGCTTTGATTGTGACTGTTCATATGAGTACCATGAGGATCTTGAAGTACATGGGTTCATACGGCCCCTAGCCCCGGGTTAAGCGGAATTAGACACAAGTTACGAAACGTAGCGCCATAGATCTTGCACGCTACGTTCGTATTTTGCTATCGGCATGCGATATGTATCGCCAAATTTGAGAAACTTTGAGCGGAGGCGCTTGGTGGAATAGCCCTGTTTTATAAGTTTCTGCAACAATGTTTTGTGACGTTGATTAAAATCATCACATTTAACACAGGATCTAGCAAATGCTACTAAGCGAGATATGTATACGCCATATGCAGGTCCCACTGGAATATTATTATCCAGAAAGGGATAGTTTACGATGTCGAAATTGTAATCATCTCTTTTGTCATAAAGTCGATGAGAGAGAATGCCCGCTTCATTTTTATAGAGATAGAGATCTAAATAAGATGTGCCTGTAGGGTTATCTGTAGTTTCCTTCAAATCCAGTGAAGGTGGATATATATCCTTCACTGCGTCATTTATATAGCGATTATCCACAGCGAGAAGAGATCGTCTATATAGCGTTTGGTGAATGAGAAGGAACCGGCTTTGAATGGATCGGTTTTTGAAAGCGCCTGCAAAAAGTCATATTCATAAGAGAACAGATATAGGTCAGCCAACAGGGGTGCACAATTAGTACCCATTGGAATACCTATATGCTGCTGATATATTGTGTTGCCAAATTTCACATAGATATTAATAATGAGAAATTCAAGCAACTCTATAAACCAAGAAACCTCCCATGAATGATATCTCTTGTATGTAGTAGAGCTAAAGAATGCTTTACGGCATCCGGCATTAATATATCTACGATCAGTTTTCTTGAACACAGATACTATTAATGAACTTAGACGGTCAATAAGGTCCTGATGAGGGATTGTAGTATAGATAGTCTAGAAATCCCATGTGGATACATGTCTATACGGTATGTGACCTTTAGCATCAAGTTCTTCCGTAAGACATTTTGAGTTTTTCAATATCCACATACATTCAACGCCAGAGTTTTTAGAAATAGTGGCGCAGTACCTTTCCCCAAATGTTTTTGCCTCCTGAAGGGCCCTCGTCAACAGGGTTGACAGAAGCTTGGTGGTGCAGCTTCTAGAACCAGCTGTGAACCTAGCTTTGTATGGTGACTTATGCATTTTGGGGGTCCAGTATACTTTTGGTATATCATTATGTTTGGTTGAAATACAAATACGTCTTTCCTCGAGAAACGTTTTGTGATTGTTAAATAAATCTTCCAGAGTAAATGCAGTTTTAGAGTATGTAGACGTATTTGATGACGATATGTTTACACTCAATTCTTCAACCAGCACCTGGTGATATTAATATTTACATATGAATATTATATTATTTGGAGCTTTGTCTGCTGGGACTATGACGAATTTACTCTGGAGATTTGCTAGAACTTCTTGCGAATTGGGGCTTCTCAGTACTTGTTTTGCTTGGGGAAGGGTACTTCTGTCAATATGGCGGATTGTTTCAACGACCTTGCTCTTGGTGAGGTCCAGCCAATCAGCGAGTACTGTAGGTTCAACTTTTTCTCGCTTAGACCAATCAATAACGTACTGTTCCAAAGCAGACCGGACTATCTTCTAGTCGGCCTTCAGATTTATATTTCTCGGCTATCTATATTTAGGTCCCTTCATCAGGAGTAATCTTAGGTCATTATCACTCACCACATCAAGATCACCAGTCACAACATGTTTGCATGGTGTATAGATAAAGTTCGACGATTCACAATCACAACTATAGCCGCCCAACGTGTATAAGTTCCAGTCAAACTCCTTGACAGCATTAGAGTAATTGAATATTTTGGTGGCTATAGATTTAGTATACTTATATGAAATGCAAGGTGGTTTTGTGAACCTAAAACAGTTTGGTACAGTGTTGCGTACCTCCGGATCATTCAGGATTCCAGGTAAATTAATAATGTCCAGTCCTTTATCTAAGTAGTTGAGTTTCAAGAAAAGCCGATCTTGGGATGTTCACTGGACGATACAACCGAAAATACGCTATATCTTGACATACTTTAGTGATTTTAGGTGGTATTATATTTCCTGAAGACGCAGATTGTTGTATATCTCTGGCTATATGATTTAAAGCTCTCAGAGGTAACGCATACAGAACTGTACGTAAGCTATGTGTACTATTGGGTGTGTTAGTTAAACCCACTAAGTATGGTGTTAGTTAAACCCACTAAGTATAAACCCACTAAGCTTACGGAATGTATTGTCCGAGTGCGACTTGACATGGAGCTTACTCCAGGTATTGGCCAAGAGCGGTGCTCTTGACCATAATCATACAGAAGGTATTGCCCAAGTGCGGTGCGTTTGACATGGAGCTTTTAAGGAGGTATTGACCGAGTGCGGCGCATTCGACATAAAACTTACAGAAAGTATTGGCCGAGCGGGATACACTTTATGTATAGCTTACAGGGTACATACTTCATGTAAGGTATATCACGAGAGACGAGCCTCGTGTTGGATTTCACAATAGTGAAGGGTTTTTTTAATAGATAACCCTTTCCAGAAATATGGGGTGGGTGGTCGGGGATATATTAGAGGGTGATACATCTTTGAAGGTACATCTTCCCGAACTTCCAATTCTAAACAGCGGCGTTGCGGTCTTGTGTTAGTTTGTCAATTACTACACAGCGCCTTTGCGGCGTTGCTCCAACCATGAAGCCTACTATATAGTAGGCTCCATGCTCCAACAGAATAAATCTTCCTTGTAGGCCTACATACGACAAGAATGGGTTATAACTCTTGGTTGGATATATGATGTGTGTGGATATTTGAATTGTCAATGTCAAAACAGCTGTGTTGTACTGATCCAAGTCGGAGCTCGGAGGTCCTCGACAAGGAAGGACACGGAAAGGATCGAGTGATTATTTGATATTTAGCGGCTTTGCGGCTTTGGAGTCGGCATTGGGTAGACTGTCAGTTTCTGCACAGCGGCTTTGCGGCGTTGCTGTGTTCCACTATCTCCAACAGGATAAATGGGTCATGATAATAACTGAACAGCTGATCTGTTGTTCTCACTCAGGGTTGACCCCATGCACATAGGAACTAATTGGGGGACCTGCGCACCGACTTCTCAAGAAAGACGTCATTTTTACCAAACCGGATTACTCAAAATCTAGAAACCCCAGTCAGTAAATACAATAGATTTTATTTGCTGATTACAAGCTCCCATATAAGGCATGAGAATCACAGATTAACGGTTAATGATTGCAATTGATTTGACAAATATTTAATCCGAATGAATCGCAGATTGCATGAATTCCACGTAAAACAGATTGCATGCATTCCACGTAAAAGCGGCCGTCACCAAAAAATGCCCTTTTTCGCACAAAATTCACCCCGCAATATTTCGTAGGCCATGCTATTTTTCTATTCGCTTCCTATTATCTCCAGGAACTTGCCAATAACAGTAACAGAGAAGATGTGTATTCAGCGGGAATTTTATTTCCCACAATTTATAAACTGGGAATATTCGAGAAATTCAAAATTATCAAGGAAGAAAAGTTGCATTTAACTGAAAAGTACGTATACTATTTTAAAACATCTGTATGGATTTGACAGGAACTGTATACAATGGACAAAATAAGAGCTCGGAGTCTTAATATTATAATTAGAAGTGAAAAAATTACATCTAGAAATATTGTTTTGGAGAAAATGTGTAATTTATAAAGCTCTTTTATGGAGAAGATTCAAAAATGCGCACTCGTTATTCCGTCACCATTTTTTTGTGGTTCCGTCACAGACTAGATATAACTGGGTACCGGTACTGTATGTTAGTAAGAGATGTCGTATACGGGTAATCGGATCGAAACAGAGCAGCAAAAAAATTTGACAAGCAAGTTTACGCGAGTCAAAATGGAGGACTTCCACTGTGATTCAGTCACGGACATTTCCAAAGATTATATAACGAAAAATCTGGAATATTTCGGAAGATATTATAGTTTATTTGAAACTTGACAGCAGTAGGCCTAATTAACTGGGCAATAAGACGTAGAAAGTCTGCTTATAGACAATAAAATTTCAGTAACGAGCGCTTCAAACTTTTAAAGTACCTTCCAAACAGTGATTCCGTCACGCTGGAATTCATGATTGACTTAGTTAATGATTGCATTTGATTTGACAATGAATGAATACACGAATCCATATAAACAAAAATGACAGGACATTGGATGACACCGCCAATAGCGGTCTTAAAGGAGTACTTACCTTATTTTTGAGTGTGACTATATTTATCAGGAATCGTATTCCAAACCTTATTATATAAAACTTATGTTGATAGAATGCGAAATAAAGGAAATATTGACTATTTGTTGCTCGCAACGGTGTGCACTGGGCGCCGCCATTGCACCATTGCGTGACGTTTTTAGATGAGCGGAAGTCAGTTTATACTCATCTAAAAACGTCACAACGTCATGGAAATTTAAGGTTGATCGTGCTGGTCATGCCGATAATTCACAGGAGAAGGAACCCAGTAAACTTACTATGGTGTTCTATTTGGGTCAAGTTTGCGTCGCGTGGCGACTTTTAGAAACTCGCCACTCGCCACGCGCCGTGAACCTCTCCGGCGCGCGGCGACTGGCGACTTTCTGCTATCTCTTAACCTGCAAAAACTCGCCAGTCGCCACCCGCCGTAAAACACGGCGAGTTTCGCTCTATCTCTTAACCTGGAAAAACTCGCCGCGCGCCACTCGCCGGATGAACCACGGCGCGCGGTGACTGGCGACTTTTGACTGTAGTGAAACTCGCCACTCGCCACGCGCCGTGGACATCTCCGGCGCGCGGCGACTGGCGACTTTCTGCTATCTCTTAACCTGCAAAAACTCGCCAGTCGCCACGCGCCGTAAAAGACGGCGAGTTTCGCTCTATCTCTTAACCTGGAAAAACTCGCCGCGCGCCACTCGCCGGACAAACCACGGCGCGCGGCGACTGGCGACTTTTGACTTCTGGAATTCTCAGGACTTTTTCTCAAGTGCGCATGCCCGAGGAGCATCAATTATGCAGTTCCAATATCATAAATCACAGTCGCGATCTCATAGAATTTGAGGAAGTAAAAAAAATATGGAAACTGTTGAAAGAAATACGTCTTTTCATCTTTAAAAATAGGGTATTGATAGTTTGTAGGGTTTGTGATGCAGGAAATATCAACCCAACAAAGAGCCGCTCTATGGATTAAAACAGCAATAAAGGCTCTCTTATACAAAGATATCGCCCGTTTTTCACATAAAACTTACGAAGAGAGAAATTCAATCATCCAGAGAAAATGTTAGCATTTTTTCTTACTTTTTTAATCAATATGACGATGACGCTCTATTCGCTTTCTTAATATTTCATACAGCATATTAGTTGACGTTGCTTTTATCTTGTAAAACAAAATTCCCGCGTCGAGTGCTTTATTGTATCTTAAATAAGGAACAATTTCAAAGCGATTCATTCTGAATTGAAAACGATATGCTGTTTTATAAATATATATAGGCACTTATATAAAAAAAGATAAAAAAAAACGATTGAAAATGTTGTCTTGGTGTTAACTTTTTAAAATATACCAGCAGATAATAACGAGAGTATGCAAGTTCTGCACAGAAGCGGATAACGAATATTTTAATAAAAAAATATCTGCACATTTGACAAAATTAGATTGCCCTATATGCGTATTGCATTAAAAAGAACTTGTTTCAAAAAACAACTATATTAATTATTACAGATAGCTTACATCTTCAAAATTAGTCACATAGCATCAGATGTAGCTGGAGAGTTCATTCATTCGAAATTATGTATATTTATGCACGAGGAAGAGATTTAAAATTAAATTAAATGACAGCATGTTTCGAACAAAATATTCCAATAATTGATGCTCCCCGGGCATGCGCACTTGAGAAAAAGTCCTGAGATTCAAAAAGTCGCCAGTCGCCGCGCGCCGTGGTTTGTCCGGCGAGTGGCGCGCGGCGAGTTTTTCCAGGTTAAGAGATAGAGCGAAACTCGCCGTGTTTAACGGCGGGTGGCGACTGGCGAGTTTTTGCAGGTTAAGAGATAGCAGAAAGTCGCCAGTCGCCGCGCGCCGGAGAGATCCACGGCGCGTGGCGAGTGGCGAGTTTCACTACAGTCAAAAGTCGCCAGTCGCCGTGCGCCGTGGTTCATCCGGCGAGTGGCGCGCGGCGAGTTTTTCCGGGTTAAAAGATAGAGCGAAACTTGCCGTGTTTTACGGCGGGTGGCGACTGGCGAGTTTTTGCAGGTTAAGAGATAGCAAAAAGTCGCCAGTCGCCGCGCGCCGGAGAGGTCCTCGGCGCGTGGCGAGTGGCGAGTGGCGAGTTTCTAAAAGTCGCCACGCGACGCAAACTTGGCCCAAATAGAACACCATAACTTACTGACGTTCTAGTTGATTTTAGTAGTTCAAGTGTAATCATATGGCAAGCCGTTTTGGTATTTATTCCTTTATTTTTGATATCAAAAATAAATGTGCACCGTTTTGGTATTTAATCGGATAGTTGTTGATTCTCTCGCCTCCTGTACAGCTGACAATGCATTTTGTGCAACATTTCTAACAACAGCGTTAGCCTGAGTTGGGTTACCCGAATCAGCCATTCTCCATTTTTTTTGGCGCCAAACGACGGGTGTCGGGACTGAGGAGTGAAATTGTATCAATCAATAAACAAGGGGAAAATTTCGATTGAATGATAGCTCTTGAATATATGAACAACCAACGACAGAATTTGTGTAATTTGCATTATGATTTTTATGAGTTATTTTGTATGGTAGCACTTTTTGAGATGAAGCCAAAGATGGGAGATAAATCTTGGTAAGGGAGAGCGCATTATCTCCGTTTTGGCAGCTCTTAGCCAAGGGGGGGTTTCTGGGTTCGGGCGAACCCCCCCTTTGGAAATATTATACACTTTTCTCATATAAATGCACTTTTCAAACACTGAAGCGAACCCCCTATTTACCCCTTCTCCCATACAGCGAACCCCATGATGTGCCCTTTTGGAGTGAAGGCGAACCACCCCTCAGTAAATCCTGGCTACAGCCCTGTTTGGTGTAAGTGGTCCTCTATTTTTGATATCAAAAATAAACGGTTTATTTTTGATATCAACAAATGAATTTTTGATATCAAAAATAGTACTTTTGATATCAAAAATAAACGGTTTATTTTTTATATCAAAAATTCTTTTTTTGATATCAAAAAAAGAATTTTTGATATCCAAAATAGTATTTTTGATATCAAAAATAAATGAATAAATACCAAAACGGCTTGCCATATAATCATGCATATTAGTCCGTGAGCTACTAGGGCTCACCTTGCACCCCCACCACTACAGACCGAAACTATGTTTTTTATGTGCTTTAGGACATGTCAAATAAGAAACAATTTGTTAACAGTCGATAAACTGGGACTCACTACCCTTTTAATCACTTTGAAATTACTCCTGTGTTAATAAGTACAATTTTTGTGACAATAGGGGGTAGGGTTACAAGAATAGTCTTATCTTCCATAATTATTATCCAATCTTCATAATGTTGGCCACATATTATTCAGCATTGATTGCTGCATCGAATATTTACAAGATAATATCACTATTTGTTGGGCATGACGTCACACAGGGACCATACATACAAAAGTAGGAGTAGTAGCGAAAGCGGGCGTTTTGGGGTGCTTGAGGGTGTGCTTGAGCGATTGAGGGACCATTCTTGGTTCGAATGCGTTGTGTGAGGTGTCAAAGTGAATCCCTCGGTATGTAGACCACGGCTTGAGGGATCTCCACATGATCTGTGACGCCATTGGTGACGTCATCAGTAGGAGTAGTAGACAAAGTAGGCATTTTGAGGGTGCGAAGGAAGATTTTTGGGGCAGAGATGGACCATGTGATGCGACTTCCAACAAAAACCATACCATTCGTCATCTACATGCAGAAAGTTACAAGATGACTCAAGATGATCAATCTCACGTTCGGCTATTTCCGTATTCAGTTTTCGCAGCTAAAGTGAGTTCTGGGGCTAGATTGCATCTTTGATCTCAAAGAAATTAGAGACTCCAGGATACAACTGGGATAATATGAGAACCCGTTGATGGGAGCTCAGCTAACAAGTCTAATATTACATGTATTATTTTGTTATTGTTACTGTTTTGTACCAACTCGAATGAGTGTTTTGTACAATAAAATGAATTGAAAAATATAGGGTTAGGCTCCTGTTTGATTGTTGGGGGTTATCTCCCTTCTATTGTTCTGATTGAAGCGCAGTACTGCATCGCTGCCGAATATGTGGTTTGCTATTTTTGTATCTCTATGTCTTGTATAAGATTAAGAGAATAAAATTCAATTCAATTCAAAATTCAATTCAATTCAATTCAATTCCTTGGCCGGCATTTTGTTGACGCGACCTTGACCCCTTGAGCCGAATCACGTGACTTGCGAAGACGCAGAAGTTGTCAACATTGCAACAGCAGGTTGGGGTCTTTTATGTCAGTTTTTACTATTTCAGTTTGTGGTTTCTGCTTGAACATGAACATATTTATAGAGTATGGGTGCCAATGACTGGTTAACTCGTACAAAATAGGACAGGGGCTGATGTATTTGTAAAAATATTGACAACTTTGTGCGATGAGTGTGTCCCGTCTTGGCGCCATTGTGAAGCAAGTTTGGCACGAAATGCTGTAAAATAGTGGGTAAATAATGTTTTCAAAAACAGATTATCCGACGACTCAGAATTAGCTCAACTTGGGTGTTTATAAAGTACATATCCCTGCTTGTTTTGAGACCTTCCATTTGTTGTTGCATTCAGTAGTTCAAGTTGAGCACCAATTTAAAGGCAAAGGGTGCGGTGACTGAATTGGTGTGTTTTACAGGTTACAGTCTCGCACGTGTTGATATTCACATTGTCAGTCGTCATTCTGTTAAAATATTTCACCCAAAATCGGATTGCAACCGTTTATATATTATATTATTCATATTCATATATTTTTTACTGCCTATTTAGGGCCTATATATATTCAGTAAATTAAAATTATATCAACAATTAGCTCCCATTACTCCAGCCCCCTCCTCCCCCCCACACACAAATTTCAATATTTTGATTTTATTTCAGGGTTTTGTGATTCACATATTAATCTGTGAAGAAATTAAATTATTTCATTTAAATTTACAGTGACTTGTGATGCCGATTTGTTTGAGGCAACGCCACAGTCCAACTTTTTGATGATCGAATCGGCTTATTAAGGTGAAGTAACAAAAGATGAAAGTTTTCAATTACCATATCTAATAATTCTAATGAGGAAGTCTAAAATCACCTAGTTTTCCAGAGATCTAATTTCTTTGTTTCAAATGAGGCCTCACTGTGCGCAATATATACAAACACAAATATACAAATATGTAATAGTTTTATGATCTGAACTTGTCTCAGGCATTGGCAATGAGGAATTCTTTGGGCCTTGATAGATGATATCAAGATATATGATTTTGCAGACTAAGTTTACCTTGGATAAAAATTCAGCGATACTGTATACGGAATATGTAAATTAGTTCAATGGCTATAACAAAAAAAATGTGCTTGTTAAAGTTTGAGGCCATGATTTCCCATTATACATGTATAAACAGAATCAAGCTGATCCAATTACTTTTTAAGATCACATCAACTGAGAATGGTAGTTTTGCTGTGTGGAAAATGATACATGTACTACATTTTGATACCTACATCATATACTGAACTGTTTCTCGTGTAATAAACTTTCATTCTACACATCATATCGCCATGTGCAATATGAAAGGTATTTTATACACATTATGCCATTAGCGCAAACAAATCAAAATTGAACCTGTCCTTTAATACACAAATCATGTGTACTCTTGCTCTCATGTTGCAGAACCTAAAACCACCATTGAGTTTGGAGGGAAAGTTCAAACCTGAACACTGGCTGTCATATATGTGGAGGAGTTGAAAGTAAGATACATTCTAATTTTAATTAGCAATTGCTTAAGATGAGTTTGTTATTTATTCAGTGGGTAGCACTGAACAAATGTATAACTACACATCAAAGAATGGTTTTCTAAAAACAAAACATAAACTTTGTTTTTACATGTAGATATTAAATCTGGAAAGATGTGTAAGCTTATTCTAGAATTTTGATGTGTTTCTAGAAATAAATATATTTTCTTGTAATTTCATAAGACATAAGTGGACAAATACGTAGTCTTTAATATCTAACTAATTACCCCAAAGTTATTTACACTGCTAGCTTTCAGATTTACCTTCAATATTTAATGTATTAGAATCACTAATTCTGATTCTTTAAAAATATTCTAGGACATTAAATGTCATTTTCTTATTGCAAGAAAAATAATCGGTTCATGGGGTAAAAATCTTTAAAATTTATGAGTTAAATTTTCTCACCCCATGGACAGATTATCTTTCACAAAACAAGAAAATGACAGTTTCAGTCCCAAAATATGTTGAAGAATTCAATGTAGAAGATCAATATGTAAGCTATCATCACAAGGCTGTATAGTCGGCAATGTTTTCCATAGAGTTGCTTGCTTTCTGAATGCTATTAAGCTTCTTAATGAAACCTTGAAAACGAGAACAAAAGTTGGGATTGTTTTGTTTTTTTTCAAGCAAACAGTTTGTCTCCAGGTAAAGAAACGTATAATCGCGTTTGCATTCTGCAAAATGTAATCGGCGATCCAATGGCTACATTTGCCAGTACCGGTATGTATTTCAATCTACGCAGTTTCGGTTGCATACGCTCACTTCTGTATTTAACAGTTAAGTCATTTCGTATATCTGAGAAGACACTGACCTCAGAGATGAGGCAATAATAACCATTTAAGGATAACCAGGAGAGAGAAAGAATTAAGGTTTAATTAAGGATAACCATAACCATAAAAAGGATAATATGGGAATAGAACCGAAAATGCTTTCTGTTGACGAATTGCAACGGCTGGCAAATTGATCACTTGATTTGGAAGATTCGCCATATCTATATCCGATTTTAATTCTGGTGTTTCTTCTATCTTGAGGAGATGCTCATTTCGGAAATATTTAGTTTGATGAAGATTTCCTCGTATTTCATGGCGAACACATTACTGGAAAAGATACCGTGTCGATTCACCGGCGGGGAATTTTCCGTGAGATGCCGACACGTAGATTTGGTCACGTTCAGTGAAAGTTCAGCAATTAATTTTAAATCTAAATACATTCCCCATGTTTCTTGTATTATAGGATCATGAATGTAGCATAGGATCGTGAATACAACACTTCTGCAGAACATAAAAAATCGAGATAATGGTCAAAAACTCAGATTGACTTTCACGTTACTCGAATGAACATGTTCCAGACATTGTAGAAAAACATATATTAAAAATATGATAAAACGAATATTTTTATGAACCTAGAAGTCGAATCAATTCCTTTTATTAATTTTGTAACCCCATTTGTTTAACCACAGTAATGTCACATTATTATGACCATGTATTTGTCTGTAGTATATCCGTGATCATAATACATTATACTAATAGTACATCTTTTAGTTTTTTAAATGGAGATAGCCCTTAAATTCTACAGCAGACAATATATCTCGTGCCTTTTCATTCCCGAATATTCTTTCCGAATACAGTGGAATTCATTATGTTTTTCTCGTAAGGCTCGCACGTGTGTTATAACATTTACGGTCGGATCAACGTCACGAGAGGCATTATGGGGTATGACGTCGCCGCCAAGGCGAAGGTCACAGGACCCGGGGCAAGTCTCTATGTATCCCAACGTTATTAATAGAGACGGGTATCCAGTCTAACAGGAATGTTGTTTTTGCTGTTTGCCTTCTGTTTACATTTATCAACCCATTTTTCAGGTATGTTGTTCTCTAAGAACGATCAGAATTGATTGCTAAGATGTTCAAGTATATTTGTGTGGTGGCGTACGGTAAAACTAAGCTTCCAATAGAACGTAGTGATGAACCTTGCGAAGTGTTCTTTACGCCATATAATTATCATTATCTAGCCCCAGCAGGGACCTAATGATACTGTCATTCATGGTCCCTGCTGGGACTAATCATTATCATGCTTTCTAGCGACAAGTGTTCTGCGTCATTATTTTTGTCTGAAACAATTTGGTTGTATCACCCATGCATTCTTCTTTGAGAATTTGTCTGGAATTATGATGGGACTAGTTCATGGAAACAGTTGAGTAAAATGGTACCTGTGGTTCTGGTTGCTACACTCGATCTGTTTGGTCACAATTTATGTTGAATCTTGAAATGACGCATAGATCTGCGCGAACCGAGTCGAAAGGGTCCATAGAATTACCCAAATGAACCCAAAAGTAAGTTATTTTACCCAAATGAAGGCAATATGTACCCAAATGAAGCTAATATATGTGTAAAAGGGTGTCCTGTCATCCGAAAATATAATAAAATAGGACAGGTGCACTAAATAATGCCAAAAAAATTACGAATTTATGATCAGATGACCCTTTTGACATGTTTGACGGGATCTCTTCCAAGGGAGAGAACTCAGTTGAGAACTAGCTGACAGCTACCAACGAAAGCCATGCCAGTATATCCTAGAAATCTTTATATATGTATTTGAAAATATTTATTTGTTTTAACATGCTGTGTCATTAGCCTTCGGGCATAAGGAGCAAATAAAGTTCAATCAGACGAAATAAGATTAGCAAGGAATATTGTACAATACTATTTATTGAATATAGAAATAGCACATCGAATAGCACAATTGTACAAAGCTACATTTTGTGGACAATCTGTTTTCTAAACACGGTCAACGATATGGTTCAATGTGAAGAAATCCCTAGTTATTTATGATTTTGATTGAAATTGCAGTTTAAGGGCCGCTTCCCGTGCGGATTTCGCAGCCCATCAACTCAATGTTTTATTTTAATTACACGTTACATTTCTTAGTTTGTTAAAGATGTTTACAAGCGCTGTATAATCAAATAAACAAATAAATAAGTAAATAAATATATAAATAAATAAATAAGTAAATAATAATAAATGGGCGGATGGAGATATAAATAGAATAGAAGAATTGTCTATGTACAGGTTCATCGCTTGGTTTTTGATTAGGTTATATTGGTAAGTATGTGTTCATTGTATATTGTAGTCGCGTGGGTGATTCCTTTGTCTTTGTACCCCTCTGTACACACAACGCCGTCCAGAAAAAAACTGGGAGAACCATAGGCGGGTTCTTCCAGAAATCTGTGCCTGTAACAATTGCTTGGTGTGGGTATTGGGGTACAGGATGGCAGGTCTACATCCTATATTGGTGAAAGTCAAAGGATCATATTTGCATTAGACAATCGTTACATCGGTGGCATCTCAGGTGCGGCACATCTGATCTGTGTTGTCTTCAGTGAGTATAGTTTCAATTGTCCGT
>JAVTVY010007553.1:0-43201 GCA_036873755.1 Hanleya hanleyi | reverse complement strand
CAAAGAAACGACGGACGGAAATACTTAAATTTACCGGCGGTGGCATGAATCGATGGCTTACAAAAGGCCAGCCTGTAACAGTTGAACTTGACAACAACAACAACAGTGACCTAGCGAACAGTGACACTGACAAGGGGAATTCCGAGAATTCGGAGGAACATATAATACAGTCTCTTGTATTTTTCTTGGTTATTTTAGAACATGGTTGGTTTCATTTGACTTCAATCACTGGAAGGACTTGTCAGAAGAAGTGATTAGTTGCAGAAAAATAAGATCCTAGATAAATCAGTTTTCTTTTCCAAAATATTGGTCTTTCACACCTAGCAATAGCTCAAAGTCGCTAGCAGCCAGGGGGCTTCGCCCCCTGGTACCCCCACCAGGGGCGCTGCCCCTGGACCTCGCGGGGGACCTGGGCGGCCCCCTCGACCCCCAGCCTTGGTACCCAAATTAGAGAGCTGTATCATCCCCTGGTTTGTATACTATCACATTTATTTATTGATTGGATGACTGATTTATTGATTTATTCTCTTACACAATGCGAAAATGCCTGCAAATCTGTTTTGAAAATGACACTAGATGCCTATCAAAAATGAGTCGTGTCAGAAAGTATGCCCCTTGTCTAACAAAATCCACTAATTCCTATGTTAAGTTTGCATATTATTTCTATATCATGTTAGTATACTATCACATTTATTTATTGATTGGGTGACTGATTTATTGATTTATTTTCTTAGACAATGCAAAGAATGCTTGCAAATCTCTTTTGAAAATGACATACATGTCCCATTTAGTATACATGTACTGTATTTATCTAGCCATGTGTACTGTTGTTTTGGTGAGACACCGATACAGCTCTTTCAATTTATTCCAGAAACAAATTAATTTAAGGGGAGTAAAACTTTTCTTTTTTTTCAAAGAAAGTACACTTACAATACCAGGGGTAAATATTTCTTCCCACAAGCCAATCAATTGGTAGAGACACCCTTACATTATAATAGCTGGGGTTCAGAGCCGAGGGGTTTCGATAGCGCAGCTTCATGTTATTTTTTGAAGTCATCATCATTTGAAATGTTGATAACATCATTTCTGATATGACATGAAATAATGACAGATTTTGGTACCCCTTATAATAGAACATGCCTGCAAGAAGGTGTTAGAATATGGAATAGACTTCTAAGCCTATCCAGTGGAAATGTAACTTTATTGGTAATGGGCATAAATGTACATTCTCTAAGACTCTAAGACTCTTAACTAGTAAGAGTTCCAGCCATACATGTAGCATATAAAGTACATACATGTTTTTCGGGTCTTGGGATGGATGACAGTTTTGGAACTCCTTCTTTGCGAACTGAAGTTTTCATCTAAACTGTACATGTATTTCGTTCTCTCGTGAATTAATTCTGCATTCCATCTTTTGAAGTGTGGTGTATGTTCCTACGAAGTAGGCTCTCATTTGCAAATTGTCCGGTAGTGAGTCAGTCAGTCTATCCAAATCCTTTCGTCGGCAAAATAAGGACAACTTTTGACATTAGAACCTTGATTTTTGGCATGAAGGTGCATTAAGGAACTGTTACCAGCAAGTTCTGAGCTGACCTATTTTTTGATGAAAATTTCTGGTGATTTTTTATGAAAATCACTGGTGATTCTGACTTTGGCAGTGCCCATAGGCAGGATTTCAACTGGGGGTGGGCATTTCCAAGAGTTCAGTTCGCGTCAGAGTCCTAATACCTACCCTACTTCGAAGGTCCTGTGACGTTAGGCACACTGCTCATGTGTATGAAAACCTCCCCAAATTGAAACAACGCTTCATTTGTTTTATGTACAGGTATTTAAGCACATGCATAGATAAAAATCCCAGGTTTATAAATAAAAGTATCTAAAAAGCCGTCATGCCCATACAGTGTGTTCGTGTACTAAAATGTCAATTTTGCCGATAATTTCATGCCTGATTTCTCCATTGACATCATATATCCCATGTCCGTTGCTTGTTCTCTCATTAATCTGGATGATAAATGGTTGAGCCTTCAGTTTGTGAATTTATACATTTGCTAGCTGATAATTGAGGGAACAGATCAACTCTCCATTAGTCCTGACTGTACATTGTTGTATATACAATGCTAATGAAACTGCATAATTAAGTGGTTTATGAGTGGTTAATCAAAATGTATGCATGTACATGTATGTATTATTGCTAGAATACAGTTACAGTTTTCAAAAGTGGAAGGCACGGGCACAGGAATTTATAAATCTCTTATCTTTAAAATGTTCCTAGAGGCAAGTTTCATATAGAGTTCAAATAGGGCTGCTATATATTAGCTTATGGCATATTTCACGCAAACCTAGGCCACTTGACTTCCACAGAGGTAAAAACGGATTTTTCAGTGTCAACCAAGAGGATACACCATGTATGACATGAACAAAATAAATTAGGAGCGTTAGGACCAGTGTTTTTCTAGTTTTACATGAAGTTACATGAATGGGCCCCATAGAAATAAACAGTAACAAATGTCACAATTGACAAGTTTGTCCTGAAATGACGATCATTCATGGAATGTGCTTTATCGAATGCAATGATCACGTCATGCTCACTTTTCCATTGCTATTAACAACAACAACGCCATATCCTGTCATCTCTCGTGTCAAATTGACCATGATCTAGTCAACAACAAAGCTTTTTGTAGTTCTAATTGAAGAAATTAGGGGGAATAGTTGTCTTTGACATATCAATGTTGACATCAACTTTCCACTGGTGCTCAAAGTTTTTAAAGAACATGTGTGCCAAACAAAAAAAAATAATAATAATAAATTTTAAAAAACACCCACCTCATTTTTTGAAAAGAAAAATTGCAGGAGAACCACTCGCTGTCAAATTTCACATCATTATTGGTCATTGTTCGTCTATATCAAGGGAGATAACCCATCACTCGCCTAGATTCATTTAAGGGGTGTGATTTTAGGTGTGCTAACCACACTCCTGAGGATAAATAAGGCGAGTGATTGTCACTGGCCTGTTGTCCCACAAAACAAGAGGCCTGAAGGCCGTCATGAATCTTGAAAAACATGACATGCAATTAATGCAGGGATTATTTAAATTTGTTACAGAGAGCTTGCCTGTTCATCTGTCTGTCATGGAGTCCACATGTCACCTCCACCTTGAACTGTATAGCATCCAGAGGAAAGAATAAATGCCGCCATCGATTTATTTTGTGTACAAGTAAAATTTGAGTGAGGGCAAGTAAAATTAATTTTCACCTGCCACATGTGGCAAGTAAGTTTTTCAAAACATTTCAAACCCTGAAAATGCATTTTTTTTTCACAATAAAATGTTCGCCGATCGTTAACAGAACTGAATTCAGCGATACCGGAAGCACATGGCAAATCTCGGGGCTTTAGTTATTGCCCGTGACAAAAAGCTGTAGTTGTCTCCCTTGCCGTTCCGGGAACTAAAATGGCGCGGTCGCCATTTTCTGTTTCCGTGATACAAAGTGGAAATGTTTTAAAAAACAATCATATACATGTAACCCTCGTGTCGACGACATCGACACTTCTCGAGGTCTTACAGTCAATCGTGCAGGATGTCGAGGCAGAAATAGAAACCATAACGGTTTCTAGATTGAATGCGGACTCCTCGACATCGTTTAGTTGCGACTCTGGCTTGACAGTTGGTGATCGTCTCCAACTGGACGGAGAAATACGATTATCCAGACTCCTGGCCTTTGTGGTATTGTTTTTCCTTTGTCATGTTAATGGACAAAACTTTCCAACATATACCCATTGAGATTTGTAGTGTCGTAGGTGATTGAACTCCACTTTCAAATGTGCCTATCAGAAAAAAAAGAAAAAAAAATTGCCTACCTACCTACCTACCTACCTACCCATCTTTTGCAATGGTCCGTTACCTGAAACAGGCATATTTTTAAGGATGGCAAACGTTCTTCCCCAGAAAATTCTGCATATATTCCTGCCGAATAGTCTGGTTTGCCGGGAGATGGAAATATCAAAGATTGTAAATATCTGTGAACCAAATTTCAATCAATTTTAAATCAAAAAAGCAGAATTGTTGGCATTGGCTTGTTATGGGACATGTCGGAGAATAACAATAAACAGGTCGCACACATTTTTAGCTCTTCTGGGCCGAAGGCCCGATGGGCTAATGTCATGGCCTGATTGTCCGTCGTGCGTAAACATCTTCTCCGAAACCGCTTGGCCGATTAAGCTGAAACTTGGCATGCATGTTCCCCCCAATGAGTACACCAAAATTTTTTCATGCGGTATTGATACGATGTTAAATATGGCTGCCATGGTGGCCATCTTGAATTTGCCCGTGAAATCTTGTCATCATTATTTTTCAGTAACTGCTTCATGGATCTTTCTCAAATTTGGTACACCGGTTCCCCTTTGGGTCTAGTTGTACAACATGTGTACTTTAGTCCAATTTGAATATCCAATATGGCCACCAGGCCGCCATCTTGGATTTCCCCATGAAACTTTGTTATTGCGATTTCTCAGGAACTACTGCATAGATCTCTCTCAAATTTGGTACACAGGTTCCATTTGGGGTCTAGTTGTGCAAGATAGCTTTTGTGGTCGGATTCAAAAATCCAATATGGCCACCAGGCGGCCATCTTGGATTTCCCGATAAAACATTGTTATCATGATTTCTCAGGAACTAATGCATGGATCTTTCTCAAATTTGGTACACAGCCACAGGCTCCCTTTGGGGTTTAGTTGTGCAACATACCTTTTCTGCTTCGATTTGAAAATCCAATATGGCCACCAGGCGGCCATCTTGGATTTCCCTTTGAAACATTGTTATCGCGATTTCTCAGGAAGTACTGCATGGATCTTTCTGAAATTTGGTACACAGGTTCCCCTTGGGGTCTAGTTGTACAAGATACCTTTTTTGGTCCGATTCGAAAATCCAATATGGCCACCAGGCAGCCATCTTGGATTTCCCCATGAAACTTTATCGCGATTTCTCAGGAACTACTGCTGTGAGCTTTCTCAAATTTGGTACACAGGTTCCCCTTGGGGTCTAGTTGTGCAAGATACCTTTCCTGCTTCAATTCGAAAATCCAATATGGCCACCAGGCGGCCATCTTGTATTTCCCTATGAAACTTTGTTATCGTGATTTCTAAGGAAGTACTTCATGGATCTTTCTCAAATTTGGTACACAGGTTCCCCATGGGGTCTAGTTGTGCAAGATACCTTTTGTGATCCTTTTCGAAAATCCAATATGGCCACCAGGCAGCCATCTTGGATTTCCTCATGAAACTTCGTTATCACGATTTCTCAGGAACTACTGCATTGATCTTTCTCAAATTTGATACACAGGTCTAGTTGTGCAAGATACTGTTTCTGGTCCGATTCGAAAATCCAATATGGCCACCAGGCGGTCCACAATTTCCATGCTTTTTCCAGCCTTCATGTATTTTTGATCATAATTTAAGTCCAATTTCCATGCTGAAGAAGTGGTGAATTCCCATAATTCCATGGTGTCCATGGACATTGTCCAGGGTTTATGTCCATGGTCGACTAGAAATCCCTGGAAATTGGATTGGAATCCCTGGATTTGAAGGAAACTACAGATAACCCTACAGGCACATCATATTTAGACCTTTATCTCTATAAAAATGAAGCGGGCCTTCTCTCTCGTCGACTGTGTGACAAAAGAGATGATTACAATTTCGACATCGTAAACTATCCCTTTCTGGACAGTAATATTCCAGTGGGACCTGCATATGGCGTATACATATCATGCATTTGCTAGATCCTGTGTTAAATGTGACGATTTTAATCAACGCCACAAAACATTGTTGCAGAAACTTATAAAACAAGGCTACACCACCAAGCGCCTCCACTCAAAGTTTCTCAAATTTGGCAATTGATACATATCACATGCTGATAGCAAAATATGAGCGTAGCGTGCAAGATCTATAGCGTTAAGTTTCGTAACCTGTGTCTAATTCCGCTTAATTCGGCTAGGGGCCGTATGAACCTATGTACTTCAAGATCCTCATGGTACTCATATGAACAGTCACAATCAAAGCGTGACAGATACATCATGACGACTTTACAATGAATATTATGGATTAAGAATACTGATCAGCGATACAGATTTGATATTTTTGGAACATCATGATGTCTTGTCGGCATCATTGAAAACTGTTGACCGCTTCTCTTTTGCAGGAAACAAGCTTATATTTATGTATACTATGACTGTCTTTTTGAATTTGGTGCTAATACTGTTATATGGAATATGGAATAGGTCTTTGGATTATGGACGCGGATATTCTCTAATGGACGACGGCTGAATTATGAATGACGGACCAGACGCTTGTAATGCTGTCCATGGACATAGACCATGATGCTTTCCAGGGTCCAGAATAATGTGACCATCATTGTCCATGGTTTCCAGCATAATTCCAGGGATTCCATCCTATTTCCAGGGATTTCTAGTCGACCATGGACATAAACCCTGGAATTTCTATAGCTGGGAAATGCCCATCAACAATATTTGAGTAAAAGCTAAGTTTTCTTAAACATTGAATCCCTGTTCATATTGGATTTTTTTTTTATATTGACTATATGAAAACATCAGAATGCCAAAAAATGTTTTAGGCCAGTGGAATGTCAGTGATATTCTTTTTGTATTGCAAAGTATCAACCAAGTGCCAGTCCTTGAATTGTTTTTAGCCAGTTATAATTAGGTAAGCAGAAAACTGAACCAAGATAGTTAATGACTGCTCCCTTCCTACATGTAGCAGTCAGGAACTAGGTCTCCATTGGATTTCCCAGTTTAGGATTTCTCGCACCATATTCCGATCACCATTCTGAAGTATCTAGAATTATTTTCTCTGTCCCTTATGTGTATCAGTAATGTACAGCATTCATTCATTAAACGGAAAGAGAGGAAGATATTTTGTTCTCATGTTTTTGAGTGTCGCTATAATCCAGTCAAGCCGACTCATCGTTATTGTTGATCACTGACATGCTTGTCCATCCAACCAAGTCAAACTACGTACGGTGGAACCATCTCCCTTGTTTGAAGTTCTAGATTTCTTGACTTTTAGTTTATTCCTTCTTGTAACTGTAGATATATATATATAAATGCACTGTCAACACTTTCGATTGTATGCTTTTCTCTATTGCTGGAAAAGGGACTTCGTTATTTAGCGCACAATGCCCGCACGATGGGAACGAGAGCTGGACTTACGGCAGCTTCACTGCAGGAACAAGCTTTTCATGTTCGCGCACGATGTGAGGATCATACGTGCACGATGCGACGATTGTTCGTGCACGATGCGAAAATCGTTTGCACATGATACGAAGAGGATGCATGTAGTGGTCATTTTATTGGTGTACTGTATATACAATTATCACACTTTGGAAAAATGAGCACAAGTCCTTGCAGCAGACCTTCAGCTGCAGAAATGTGCAGGAGCCCTTCCAAATCACTTTGAACGGGATTATTAGTTGTGAACGTCTCAGAACGTTTCATGTACATGTCATCACAGAACATTGTGTACAACCTGCTTATTATTGAGTGTACATGTAGTTTCTGGAGAACCTCGGAGACTAGAATACTAAGTATGTGTGATGTAAGTCTTTTATATACCAAATCTGGAACATTCTACATTATGTGGAGTGTAAATTAGTGGTAATTATGGTTTTAATTTGGTCATTCTGGTGATGACAAATACTGTAACCAATTTGTATAACCAATTTGTACATGTATGAACCGTATAGGCAGGGTTGAAAACGATTCATATTTGAAATTTTTGCTTTAAAATTTGAGCAGTAAGTCAAATTACTTCTACCGTCCGAGATTTACTAAAATTGGTAACAATTAGTGAAAAATATTGTGCAAGTCACTGCTGAAATAAATTTATAATGCCCCTTGTAATTACAATTAGAATTGTGGACCAATATAGTAAGAATATAGTGTGATAGGAAGCATATGGCGGATTCCACAAAAAAGTATACCACATTCCGTCAAATTGTCTGTCTCACCGGAAAATGACATTTGCAACATTAAAAATGTTAAAAAACTGACTGTGTCTTGTACTGTGTTTGCTAAACCCACAAATGTTGTGTAATGTATGCATATCTGAATATAAACAGTTTTACACTGCACATTTCTTATCTGCAGTATAATAAAGAGACAGAAATGTAAATGTTTCTAATGTCATTTGTTCTAATGTCATATGTCCGTCCAACTTTTTTACAATATTCACCACAAAACAAATGTCAATTAAATTAATCAATTCAAGATTTACAGTGGTACTAGCTTGACCTTATTGAGATATATGTACCATTGCCAGTGTATAAAATACCAATACATCGATACTATGAGCATTTGAAAAACGTTTCTAGTGTCATGTCCGTCCAACTCCCTTGACGGAAATGACATTAGAACTTTTTTGAAAAGGGTCAATATTACAGCATGGGCGATGACATACATGTACACTGACAATGGTACAGATACATCAATATGCTTGGCCTAATTCCACTAATTTCACAGTGCTTCTGTTATAAGAAAGATCTCACATCCTCGCTAAAACCAGGGGTATCTCTGTCATAGATACCCCTGGTACACTTGGACACTGTATCGCGATCAACGACAACACAGCGGTAGGATTGTCGGCCAATCAGCAAAAGCAAAATCCTGCACATATTGACCAATCAGATCACTTGGTTACTGTGACCATGGCGACCGTAACAACAGATTCGAAAACACGATATAGCAGATGAATATGCACATTTTCAACAATCATGAACAATAATAAATATAATTTAAAGGAAACAGTTTAAAACAAAATCTGTTTGAAGAGAAAACAAACCCATTCATCTACCATCAAACATACAAGAAGCCTGGCAAATGTAGGAAACACTGAAACTTTAAAGGCGGTCTGCGATGTCGGTGTATCCGACCTCACCTTCCCACTGAAGGACTTGAATTGGGTGAAATAATGCACGGAATTTCTATAAAATTTCGCTGATCTTTCCATTAATATTTTATTGTTGTGCATGCTTGGATTAAATATTTTACATTCGGTATCAGCGAATAGTTTAGCAGCGAACGTTAAACCCTAATGTATTTTACCATCAGCGCGGTTTTTCTAGGTCACGTAACTGGAATGTGGGCGGAACACGGTCTGATATTCAAGATAGTCAAGGGGTTGCCTTTGGCTCACAAATAGAAGCCTTGACGTCGTGAAGATGGAGATCTCAGAGAATGACGACAAACAGGTCACACACATTTTTCACAGCATTACCACTAGATGGTATATTCTCCGATATACTAGATCGATAAAGTTACTGCCTATTTTAGAACACAAGAAATAGTGCAACTTGCATACTCTCATTTCTGTGAAAATTTGTCTGAGTCCACAAGGTTCATGGTTTTTCCAGTCTATGTTTGATCAGAATTTTTCTAAGTCCAATTTCCATGCTGAAGAAGTGGCGAATTCCCCATATTCAATGGTGTCCATGGATTGTCCATGCTCCAGAATATTGTGATCATGGACATTGTTCATGGTTTGCAGCCTGTTTCTATGGATTTGTAGTCAATCCTGGACATAAACCCTGGAATTTCTACAGCCGGGGTTGAAGCTAGGGTCTCCAAATTCATATTACAATGTATATATGCAACTGGTGAATTTGCCCAAGGGTATTGTCATCGTTGGCTAGGGTCTCCAAATTCATATGCAACTGGTGATTTGACTGACTGTTGACTGACCTTGACCTATTTTTTCAAGGTCATATTTTATTATGATATAACATGAAGAAATATAGTTAGGTTTTCCAGATTAATACTATATGTATGTATCTGACAATGGTCCAGAGGTTTGCTGAAGACTGACCTTGACCTAGTTCATCTAGGTCAGATTCTATTTAGTACAATATTTCATGAAGGATCATGGTATCATATTTACATAGTCCAAATTTAAACCACATATGGCAAGACCTGAAGTCTTTTGAATATCATTTACCTTGACCTATTTTCTAAAGGTCAAATTCTTTTTGTTTAGTCTAAGATCTCCAAATTCATCTTCCATATGCAATTATTAGAATAGACCAGAAAATTGTTGAGATGACTAACCTTGATCTATACTTCCAAGATCAATTAATTACTTGTGTTGAGCTGTACAGAAGAGTATATTCAGAGCTAATTAAGAATTTGGTCATGCTCTACCAGAACCTCGGCGCACAATTTTTCCCATTACTTTAATATGGCAGAAGCTGACCTGGTATGTATTTCTAAAATGAGAGTCAACCCTACTAGATCACATTACCTTCATGATGTCAAAGTTCTAAAAATATGTATCTTACACAATGCGTGATTGCTGAGTGTAACTGACAGCCAAAGCGTATCGGATCAACATGTTTAGTGCTATATGCACAGATTATGCATGCATTTTGGACTGTATGCTGATTGAGTACATTCTGTCCATATGTATAAATGCACATGTATCATCTATGGGTTTTTTAATATTCAGTTTATGTAAATTATATTTTCATTGTAAATTATTCATGTACATGTAGCTGTGTTTGATAGAGGGCTCCTTGGGACAGCGTCAGTGGGGTTGAAAGAACTACCCTCTATAATTAAGTTGAATAAATGAAGTAAATACATACTTAAAAATAACAAATCACGGCAGGTTGAATTATTTACACCTGTCATGCCTGTATAAGCTTAAAGAATGTGTGCTGCATGTATCTTGATGCGTTATTAATGCTCAGTTTCTGAATATTAATAAATAGATGTTCGAAAATTCAAGAACCAAGAATGTCCTGTTTGTCATTATCCTCAAAATATCAGGGTTATAAACTACATGTATCCATGAGCACATTGGGTATGATGTGTGATCGGATCAATCGTTTCTACTGAACTTTACATCATTGAAATTATTCAAAGGGAATGATAAGAACAGCTCATGTACATGTAAAGAAGTAAATCCAAAAAAGTTACAGGTTCATTATTGTCCCATGCAGTCACGAAGTGGAAGGGACTTGAAAATGCTTCTTTCTGTCCTTCCATCCCTCTCACCCATGTTGTGAACACGATATTCAACCGAGCAACTTCAAACTTGAAAAGTTGCTTCACATCTGTGAGGTCTATGGTAACTGTTGGTATTGATTTTCACTCAGCTGTGTATTTCATGATTACTGCCATTGACCATCTTGAAGTGTCTGTCCCGCCCAAATATGAATGTGATATCTTGAGAACAATTCAATCGATCGACTTCAAACTTCACATCTACATTTACAGCGAGACAGCAGTTGGTATGGATTTCATTGAGCTGCATAGTCTAAGGTATTGGCCAACTTGGATTTCACACACCCATAGTATCTGTTCATGTTGTCAATGCTATACCTTGAGAACAATTCAACCGATCAACTTCAAACTTGAAAAATCACTTCACATCGGTGAGACGATGGTTAATTGGTATTGATTTTCATCATATAAGCTGCATAACCCAAGATGGCTTTCCATTGGTCATCTTGAATTTTCAATCCCCATGTTGTGGGTGCGATATCTTCATAACAATTCAACCAATCGACTTCAAACTTAACAAGTCACTTGACATCAGTGAGACGATTTCTGCCAAGCTGCCTTCGACCATCTTGTCCATCTTCTCCATCCCACCCATGTTGTAAACATATCTTGAGAGCATTTATTCAACCCGACGACTCCAAATTTATATCCTTGATACTTAATTACTATATCCTCTTTACTATATCCTCTTCACAACTGAAGACTCCCATCAACATTTGCCACACAAGTATGTTATATGGTGAGCCTAATAACCATGACTACCGTTTGTTAACATATGTTTTCTGCATAAACTCCTTTGCACTCCTGCTAGCTACCTGGCTTGTTTGTCAAATGTTAGGTCTAGTGTATCAAAATTGACAGTATCTTTGCAAACTTTTTATTCAAATTTTCCACAAGCCAATAGTCATGTCGGATAGTGCATGGATATTGCATGAAGATAGCCTGGATTGTATTTGTGTGAAGTTTCTGCTTGCTGTGATTTCTTAATTTCAATACATTGAATGCCACACTAAGACAGCAGACATTTAAAAATGATCAGGGTTGCTGTGAGGGGTCTGACATGGATTTCATATTTACAGGATTTTTTTCACCAGATTAAATCCCATCACCAGTAATATACCTGTGTACATCAAAGTCTAATTTTATTTTATTTGTACTGGTGACCCTGTCCTAATTCATAAATCTGGCCTGTCAGACTCAAATAGACAGGCTAATTAAGATGCATGACTACTCTAATGAGCATGGGAAATCATCTGTCTGTCTTGTGACCATAAACTTCTATTGCATATGGCATACATGTAGCTATAGTGGAGTCCCGTTAATCAACCTATTAACTGTTTTTTTTCTGAAGTCTTCAGGAAAGAAATTTTCCTTTTCCAGCATATTGGAACGACTTCTCAGTGAAGTTGGAGGATCTGTGTTTGTTTTTTTGTCAGCTATTTTTTTAATGTAATATCTGTTTTGACAGTTGGGAGTTATTCATGATAGATCTCCACAGACACGGAGTTTATTTTTGCCACACTGAATGAAGGAGTCCTCGTCACATAATCCAGTATAAATATAGAAATATCACTCCTGATGTACAGCAAAGTCTGATTCTGTCACTGAACTCTGTGATCTATAATCACACCATTGACACAGACAACAGGTGAGCTACAATAGTTCTTGTTAATGCAAGTTAATGTTACATGTATTTCACATTCAGGTTGTTCTTCAAAGACTAGATTAGTGATATACTTGTCCATCCAGGTACATGTATATACAGCCATTACAGGTACATGTATTTACATATCTCACTACTGTGCTTTCAACCTGGGACATGTGGGAGCTAGTGGTCATGGTGGTTGGGGAAAATATGCTGACCCTTAAATTCATACAAAGAATATATGCTTGAATGGTGACATAATTCAGAATACATGTACATGTTGGGACTGCTAGTTTTCTTGTCTTTTACCCGAAACAGGATTTTGTTTTGTTTTGTATTGAACTTTGTTTGTGCATCCATTGATCTGGCATGTATGAGGAGCATTTCTCACTTTGCGTCTTGATATTGTTTAGCCCACATCACCGGATGACTGATACATGTATGACTCGGAAAATCCAACATTTTGTCTCATCGCAAGGTTGTCTTAATTGACACAGGTTTGCATTTTTCAAATGCCCCACTCTCTTCCTACCCCTAATTCTGACGATATACCTAGCAGGGAACATTTGGCAGAATTACCAGATTGTAGAGAAATTGAAACAGCTATGAGTCGACGAGAATCATATTTTCCTCCATTTTTTGTTGAGGAACAGTTGTCATCACTATTCTTGACCATGATCACAAATGTTGGACAGTTGACTATCTTGTCATTTGAAGATTAAATCACGCTTAATTATAATATAGCCCCCACTTTTATTTGACCTGTTTGTACATTTCAGGTTGAGCAGACCCACCCAGGCTTCGCCTACGACTTCATTAAAGGCTTGTTACATAAGGCGGAGGTACAGGGACAGATTGACATGTGTGAAAGTCTGCTTCGTTTGGAAGGCCTAAATGAGTCTGATGGTATGATAAATACGGATATTTTGGTTTGCTTGGATCATGAAACACCAAACAAATTGGAACTCTTCTGCCTGGGGAGATCATTTTAGTCAATATACAGAGGTTTGGTAGGGTCAGAATGCCAGTCAAGATCTCAAAATACATGTATTTGATCTGGTATAACAGATTTCAATTTTGGAGTGAAAATTAACTGGATTTGGACCCGAGTGTCCTTTTTGCTTCATTTTTACCCCTCAGTCGAAAATTTGGCCGAAGGGTATTGTCATCGTCATGTATGTCCGTCTGTCTGTCTGTCTGTCTGTCTGCCCGTATGTCCGTCCGTCTGTCCATCACAGCTTTCTCGTTACCAAGATATCTTCAGAACGACTTACCCTAGACACACCAAACTGCAGTGCACATCCATATGCTCGTGACCGAGAACACTATTGAGTCTGGATCTGATTGGGTGGAAACATTGGTGGCCATCTTTAATTTATGCAAAATCTTTAATTATGTATATCTTTGATAAATTTCAAGTGTTAAGTGTTATGAAACCTGGTATGCAGCATCTTTAATTCATGCAAAAGCATTAATGATCTCTATTCCTGATACAGTTCAAGTGCTCAATGTAAAATTTGGTATACATCATGTCGGGGATCCTGGCCTTATTATTCTGTGTTTTGAAACCCGCATTCATGAATAGAGAATGCGGGTTTCGGCATTTCTTAGAAGTTCTCAGTATGAAAAGATCGATCACGAAGGTGAGAAATCCAGCGGAGAAGCACTCCGGTTGGCGCGGCATGACGTCCGCCTACAAACCCGAAACCCGTGCTGTGATATCTGCAACCTCAGGATCAGTTTTCTCTCAAATAAAATGTTTCTCTTCTTTACCAAATGAAATAAATCGAATAAATGAAGGTTACGTCGTGTCATTTATACGGCGAACGTTTAAGACTTCTTGACTGCAGACGGGAGGAAAAAAGCAACAGCAACTGTGAAAATCAGAAAATACAGTCGATCTAAAGATTGGAAACATCATTAAATGCTAAAAGTGTCAGTCTGATTATTGTTGTATGTAATCCTGAAAAAATAGTCATCAAGCTATATGAGAATTCGAGTCGGGTCGAAATACCTGCCGCAGTCACGCATACCGATAAATTAACGTGTAGTTGTTGTAAAGTTTCCCGCGATGCACCGGTGTCCAGTTTTCACTCTTCGCTGATGACAACATTTCGTTATCAACTTCAAGTGACAGTGAAGTTGTATGTCTAAATTACTTATCATACCGGTATATAATTGACTGATATTACAAATAGAAAAGTGTCAGAGAAATTCAGAGAATTTTGGCACGAATTTGTGCACTTGCAGGAAGAAAAAAACTGCACCATGTGCATCGCGTTTCCCTACGTGTTTGACGGTCCGTGTCTGACTGTGATGGATTGTTTATCTCGGTGACCGGCTCTTTAAAGCCTTTCGTCATTAAAATTACTGGAATTAATCAGCCTATTAACGATAAAAATCGTCAATCAGGAGTTAATAATTGTGGCCTACAGGTGGTCTGGGAGAAATTTCACTACATTTAGCTTTGTTTTCCTGAAACGTTGACAATTGCTTTTTACACCAGACGTAAATTTTTCCCACCTCTTGTATGTCGCCCCAATTCATTCTTTCACATCATTGTGCAGAATTCCCCAAATTTCATATACCATTTTGCTGTAATAGAACTAGATAAAATAATTTCAATTTCCATTTCGTGATTTTCACGATATATATGATAATTGCTTCTAAATTTCGACCTATTCCGATATGCATAAATGATTGCCCTAACAAGATAATATTCATGGAGGATTAAAAACTAGTCTAAAAATTGTTAAAAATAGAATATTACTGCCTAATGCAGTAATGGAGTCAATTAAAATTGTGAGTTTTAACTGTCAAGGTCTTAATGGCAACCAAAAAAGGTACATGTATGATGTATTTCATTATTTGCAAGATAAGGATTTTTCAATATGCTGCCTACAGGATGTACATTTTCCAGAAAGTTTAGTGAAGGTTGTAGAAAATGAGTGGGGGTATTTATGTTTTATTAGCCCTGGTACAAGTAACTCTCGTAGGGTTGCTATACTATTTAACAATAATTTTGAAGTTAAGATAGAAAAGGAGAAAAAGGACACTTCTGGCAATATATTAGCCTTATCACTAGTCATAAATGGAAACAATATTACCTTAGTCAACCTTTATGGACCAAACAATGATTCCCCAACTTTCTATAATGAGGAAGTAAAGCTGCTTATTGAGTATTTTGATAATCCTTTCCTCATAATGTGCGGAGATTGGAATTTGGTCCAAAATCCTAGTCTTGACTATTATAATTATATTGTCATGTAAATACTCCAAAATCTCGCCAAGCTGTTTTGGAAATGATGGACGATCTGAATTTGATTGACCCCTGGAGAATTCAACACAGTTCTGAGAAAAAGTATACATGGTTTAGGAAAACTCCAAGACAGGCAGCTAGATTAGATTTTGTCCTCTTATCTAACGAATTAACAGGATTTGTTCAGAAATCGACTATCCTCCCCGGCTATCGATAACATTAGTAGACTTGAAATTCACTGAAACTATGCGTGGAAAAGGTTTTTGGAAGTTTAACAATAATTTATTAAGAGATCCGCAGTATGTTGAGAAAGTTAAGTCTACTATTGTCGAGCTGGTTAAAGATTATACTGGAAATGAGCCGGTGTCTGGTCTGAATCCAGATCTAAAACTGAATATTGATGCAGACTTATTTCTGGAAACCTTACTTATGTCTATTCGGGGTAACACAATATCCCATTCAGCATTCCTTAAAAGGAAATCCAATCAAAAAATGAAAGAATTTGAATCAGCCATTGAAGAGCTGCACGAACTGTTGTCATTAGGGAATGATAATATTTTTCAACAATGGGAAGAGAAGACACTAGAATTAAAGTCCATTAGAGAGAAGCTATTAGAAGGAGTTATGATTAGGTCTAGAGCAAGATGGATTGAACAAGGGGAAAAGCCCACTAAATTCTTTCTAAACCTGGAAAAAAGAAATTATACAAACAAAAATATTCCAAAACTATACCTTTAAGCAATGGGAACACAATAACATCTCAGAAAGACATAATTGATGAAGCTCAAAATTTTTATGGTAATCTATATAAAGAGCGAGATGGGGATCTGTTGAATACGGATCTTCAAAAAGACCTTGATGGTACGGAAACTGAAATCCCAAAGTTACCATCCAATATATCTCTCTCTTTGGAGGGGGAGATAACTTATGATGAGGCTTTATTTGTACTTAAAAAAATGAAAAATAATAAAAGTCCAGGGGTTACAGGTTTTACAACTGAATTTTTCAAATTTTTCTGGTCTGATATTGGCTCTCTTGTGGTGCAAGCTATAAATAGTTGTTATAAAAAAGGGGAAATGTCGAGTTCTATGAAAGAAGGCCTCATCACCTTGATTCCAAAGGGAGATAAGTCTAGAGCCCATCTAAAGAATTGGCGCCCTATAACTTTATTGGATGTTGTATACAAGATAGCTTCTGCCTGCATCGCTGAGAGACTAAAAAAGGTCCTACCTATGTTAATTCATGAGAATCGCAAATCGTTTTATTGGAGAGAATATTCGACTCTTGTACGATATTTTGGATTATACGGAAGAGAAACATATTAATGCGCTTCTTCTTATTGACTTCGAGAAAACCTTTGATTCTATTTCTTGGCGATTTATTGAAAAGGTTTTGGTCTATTTTCAATTCAGCAAGGATTTTATATATTGGGTGAAAACCTTTTGTAATGGTATTAAATCCAGAATCTGTCAGAATGGTTGTGTAAGTGCACCATTCGTTGTAGGCCGAGGATGCAGGCAGGGTGATCCATTGTCTCCATACCTGTTTCTATTGTGTGCTGAAATTCTTGGTATACTAGTTAGGAATAATAATAATATAAAAGGGGTGGTAATAAATAAAAACGAATACAAATTGCTACAGTATGCTGATGATACTGGTATAATTATGGATGGCTCAGAGGAATCTTTAAGACAGGCTATTGACACTCTGCAGTATTTCGCTAGGATATCAGGGTTGAAGGTTAACATAGAAAAAACTAAGGTAATTCTATTTGGTGGGTTAAAAAATGCTCAATTTACATTAGGATCTGACTTGGGTCTACAGTGTTGTAATGAACCTTTTCGGTTCCTGGGTACATGTATATCCTTTAGTGTAGATTTAAAAAACATGATTAAGGATAACTATGAGGAAAAGCTAAAAGATCTACGCCAGACCCTTGCATTACGATAGGACGAATTTTGACCCCTTTCGGGAAAATAACAATAATAAAATCATCCATAATTTCAAAGCTAAATTACCTTTTGCTTACACTCCCAAATCCTAGTCAAGACTATCTAGACATGTGTGAGAAAATGTTCTTTAAATTTATATGGAATGATAAACCAGATAAAGTGGCAAGACGTACAATAGTTCAGGATTACTATCGAGGTGGTCTAAAAATGGTACACCTGGAATCCAGCCAAAAATCACTAAAGCTGTCTTGGGTCAAACGGTTGTTACAGAGCAAGGCCCAATGGACAACTTTATTGGCAGATGTTTGTGAAATCTCACCAAATTCTTTTTGGTTATATGGTCCACACTATATTAGTCAAAAATTAGGAGGAATTCAGAATAAATTTTGGAAAGATGTCTGTTCTGCCTATATAGATTTTTGCAGAAATATTAGAATAGAAAAGAGCAGTGATGTTCTTTCTCAACCATTATGGTTTAATGCAAATTTTAGGATTAATGGTGAACCTTTTATGTATAAAAATATCTTACTTAAAGGTGTGATATTTCATTTTGTGGCAGATCTTTTTGATAATTCTGGGGAACCCCTGTCCTATACCTATTTCTGTGAATTTTATGACATAGCTATACCTTATACAACCTATTATGGAATCCATCATTGTATTAAGGTTTATGTTAAATCTTTAGGGTTTAAGGTATTAAGTCGGACATATTGCCCAATATATCCATGTTTTCTAAAACCAGTAGTTCTGGTACCACAAGGTTGTAGTTCTTATAATGCTGTGTTTAAGAAATCTGTTACATATTGTATTAAATCGGAAAAAAATGGGAGGTTGACCTGGGTGCTATGAACCAACAGATTACTTGGTCGAAAATTTATACTTTGGTAAACACATTTACAAAGGATACAAAATTATGTTGGTTTAGGTACAGAATGCTTTTTCGTATCCTTACATGTAAAGACCTGCTTTTTAAAATGAAGGTTGTCGATAATGATCTTTGTACCTTTTGTCAAAGTGAGGTTGAAACTATAAAACATCTGTTTATTGAATGTCCTACAACTGTAACATTTAGGAAGGAAGTATGTAGGTGGATAGAATACAAGACATCAAAGGAAATAGTTTTATCTTGGTTTTTTTTGGTCGCGGTATGGAGGTATTGAACTTAGTTTCTTTGTTAACAAATTTTTGTATTTATCGAGCCACCATTCAGGGTAGAACTCCTCATGTGGAGTGTGTTAAACAGGAACTCAGAAAATATTATCTTTGTGAAAAGGTAAATATGTGTTTACAAGATAGAAGGCAAGTTCTGGAAGAAAGCTGGGAACAATGGATTGGTTTGATTGAATAACTTTATTGATCCAACATCAAGTAGTTGAAAATACATATTGTGAAATGTGACTGTACATGTAGTCAAAATACAAATTAGATATATTCAGATGATAAAATGTATCTAGTAACGACGGTTATATTCTGATGACTATATTGCAGAGTCCTTTCATATCCCACAGTGTACCTATTATTGATCAAATATCGGGTAGTTGAATACATATATTGTGTTTGGCTCTGAACAACAGGTTCTATACATGTACATGTAGTTAAATAGCCAATCTATATCTATTCAGATGATAAGAGGTATCTAGTAAATACAACACTTCTGATGACTATATTGCATAGTTTCTTTATCCCAGATTCAGATCCAGATGTACCAATTAATTATTGATTAAATATTGAGTAGTTGAACATACATATTGTGAAAGGTTTGGCTTTGTGTCAAATAGCCAATCTATATACATTCAGATGATGTATCCAGTAAAGACAATTCTTCTGATGACTATATTACATAGTGTTTCAATCCCACAGTGTACCAATTAATTAATTGAGATCAATGTTTGCTCTGTATATATTTATTATTGCTATGGACAAATAAAAAAAAAAAAGAAAAAGATAATATTCATATCCACAACTCATATCTGGACCTTTAGAGGAATGATCAGGGCTTTCTCTTACGTCGACTCCACGACAAAAGGGACGATTACAATTCTGATATTATTAACTTCTCATTACTGGATAGCCAAAAATATTTAGCTTTGTTTTTTCTAAAACGTTGACAATTGTCATGTGAAAAACAAGAGAAAAAGTGACGTTTTCTTGCACCTATTTTGTTAATGATCACATTCTGTAGAATATATTTCGACACGAGCGAAGAATTGACCAGACAGAATAAAGAAGGAACTATAACCTCAACAACGACCAACTTGTGTACTGCTGTCAGTACCAATGCAATGGTAGTACAACTGCTTCCGGCGATGTGATGTTTTGTGACGACAAAACATTTCATTATCATTGATAATCGTGGCTGGTCTTCTGATCACCATTTGTAATATTGTAGTGTGATCCTATCAACCTGCAATATACATATGGTGTGAAGTTGAACCAAAGATTTAAACCGATGTCTAGGATTTTGTGGTTCAAAAACTGAGCAATAATTGACCACTTCCTAATTCAATAATTCCATTACTTGCGTTGATATGCTTGATGTTTCTGTGCATGATTATTAGGTGAGAGTTTGGTGTTGAAACAACAGATGAGGTCCCACAGGTATCATGATGTTTGGCTCAACGCTCATCAACTGGCTAAATATGAAAAATGCCACCTGCGCGATCCCAGGGAAAATGTAGATAGGTTTGCATGTGGTCCTGTTTTCCCCATTATCGGTCACCCTGCTTCCGAAATTTTTGTACAGAAAGATGTCGATAGCCAAGCAGATTGAAACAAAGATCTCTTCCGGATCTCGCACACTTGTTTAAATTGTCAGTTCATGTATGGTACAGTAAAACAAATAAATCTAAATGTGCTTCGGATTGGTTGGATCTCCATAATGGTGATAGGCTGTAAGACGATCCGACTCATATTTACATGGATGGGAATATAGTCGACTACATGTAGCTATGCAAATATAAAACAAACCGTTTGCAGAAAATGTCACAATATCAAGATTTAGAAGAAGGCTAAATAGTCATCTTTAGCTCGTACCTCAAGTTGAAAAAAGTTTTTAAAAAATTCTTTTTTTCTTCTGAAAATCGTGTGCAAACCTGATCACGCATCAGTGTGAATGTCATTTTATGCATTTATCTATTTATTTAAAATTTATTCATTCAATAAATATATATTCATCATAATTACTAGCATTTCTTAAATATTTTAATTTACTTTTATTCATTTTCATAGATCAGTTATGTTATATACCCTACTGATTTTGTCATGTGTGATATTTCGTTTCTTTGTGAGGGGAATGTGTATTGTAAGCTGTCCTGGCTGACACTAATCCGTAATCACAGCAGGCTTACGACTTCACATGTTAGTTCTTGTCACCTGAGTTAACTAGTACTTCTCATCTTCCTTAACTAGCATGTAACAGAATAATGTCATGTCATTGATGCATCAATAAACTTATATGAACAGGGATTCGATGTTTATGAAAACTTTTGCTTAGTTTTCGCTTAAATTTTGTTGATGGGCATTTACCACAATTATTAATTATGCAGATCTATTACAGACATTTATTATTATAACAAGAAAAAAAATCGAAAGATTTTAAAATGTTCAGAATATTTTGCTAGCTGCCATTATTTTGAAATAAGGTTGATTCTTGATTGCATAAACTTGCAACACTTTGTAACCTATCCCTTCCATCAAATGTAGATTTTCAATTTGAGAATTATGCCATGTACCGGTACGGTACTGAAAAATATCATTGGGGAGTCGTACAAATATTATCCAGTTTCTAGATGATACATGTACTTCGTATACATGTACCTATAAGGGTTCATTAGTTAGTGGAGATGAAACCACGTGTGTGTTGACCAAGTGTTCCCAGTCTTGGAGTGAGTGAGTAGTAGGGTTTAACATCATTTTCAACCTTGTTTCAGTCATATCACGACGGTGCCTCCATGTGCCAGAACACGAGAGTGCTCACAGTTCCTATTACCCTGGACACTGATCAGCCCAGTCAGTACAGCACAAGGTCATCCATCCAAGTATTGACCTAGCTTAACGGCTATGATGTGCTTTACCACATATCTTTATGGTGATCTGGTCCTTAGAGGTGATAATCACAATTGTGATATATTCCTCTGAGTGCACACGACTGTTTTACTCTCTAAAATAATTAGACTGAAAATTCAATATATTGGAATCTGTGAGAAATCTTTCCGATTGAATATTCCATCTAGTAATAGATTGGAAATTTCAATCTCAGATTGATTTTATTATTTTCAATCTAGATTGAATTTCAATCTAATTATTTCAGAGTGTAGTATATTTCTCTGTGGAATACACTAAATATATTGAGTGTGGCATCTTTACTCTGGCGCTGAACTGATATCGAATTTCAGCAACTGGGGTACCGATGTTTACATGAGAAAAGAAATAATGGGTGGTTTGGTGTTACAGGAATTATTGTCCGGATATGAAATTTCAAAAACAATCACATGATCTTTTCACCTTTTACCTGTAGCTCCTGGAAATGGCACTGAGACATTCTTGAATTAATATATATTTGTCAGTGGTTTTAAAGTCTGCAAGGTCACTGCCTCTGTGAAATTCAGTTGTTGGAGAAATGTATATATACATGAACATCTTTCAGGTCTTAAAATCACCATACTGTGTATGACTGAATGGGATGGCCGTAAACCAGGCACTGAATGTACTTTTAATACAACTTATGGCTTCAGAGGTCATTGGCCAGCCAGCAGTGATCTTTCTGAGACATGGCTGTGAACCAATCACTGATGTGCTGTCAATGCAAATGAGAATATGGAAATTGATGCCCAAACAGGGTCAGGCACTTTACCATAGGTCCAAATGGAAGATGTGCATTTTAGAGAAATTGTAGAAAAAAATATCAAGTTGGGACAGAGCTGAAAAACAGTAAGTTTTTTCCCCCTTGACAGGAGCAATATGCACAACAAATTCTAAATTGATTGACAACGGCATTCTGAAGTTATCCAACGAAAAAGATTGAAAAAAAGGAAAATTAGCATGAGGGAAATTGTGGATAAAACCCCAGTTCCCAGTTTCGGGCAGAGCTGAAAAATAATAGGTATAGAGACAGAAGCAATATGCACCACAAATTGAAGTTGATGGACAAAAGTGCTCAAAAGTTAACAGATGGAAAAGAAAAGTGGAGAAAAAAGAAGAAGGAAGAAGAAACTGACAAACACCGTAGGAATTACCTGTTCTGAAAATGAAAAGTTAAAATATTTTTATTGTGTGTGTAGTGGTTCTGCAATTATGCGCATGCCACAAGGAAATCTCCCAATCGCAGCAAAAGTTACTACTGGTACAATCAGTAAATACAGAGACTGAATATGGTACCCCACCCCTATTCGTCGACAGTATAAATCTAGAACATTGTTTGTGTCTCGCACACACATAAATATTCAGTTCCAGTATTTCATCTAATTTCTGCAATAAATTGAGTAATCTGTTTAATCCTTCTGATATTTATCCAGACAACCGCTTTTATATTTCATCAATGGCACTCGGGTGTAAATTTCACACATTCTTTCGAAACTCGAAACAAATGACTTCTCCCGCGATCACATGCTGGTTTTCTTTGACTGGCAGCTGTTTAATGTCTTGTTTATCCTATTCTAAACACGAGATTATATAACCTTTTACTATTTCGTTATCTCATTTCTGTGACCCACCAATTTGTTTACAGTGGGCGGGGTTCTGGGGATCCCGTGTTTTTATTGGCTGTGTTTTTAGTAGTAAACAAGATGGTGCGAAAGACTTTCGGCTTTAGATTCTGGTTGTCTAACGTTAAATTGAATCGGCAAAGCAATTCTCCTGTTTCGTCGTGTCATTTTACACGAGATTATATAACCTTTTACTATTTCGTTATCAGACACGTTTTATTTTTATGGAGCTGGTTCATCTCATTTCTGTGACCCACCAATTTGTTTACAGTGGGCGGGGTTCTGGGGATCCCGTGTTTTCATTGGCTGTGTTTTTAGTAGTAAACAAGATGGTGCGAAAGACTTTCGGCTTTAGATTCTGGTCACATGGGCTACAAGTATCCGCACCTTCTTATTGCGACTTGGTTTGAAAGTTTCTCAAGGACCGAAGGAGGTCATAAAATAATTCTGATTCAGACACATATCTTGTGTCTGACGGCGTGACGCGGGTGGTTTGGTGGGTTCAGGTTCCTGTTGCTTCAATGCATTTTGCTGAGAAGCAACAGGAACTTGATAGTGTAATATCATGTGTCTTTATTGCACCATGTAAGCGTCCTGTCTGTGTCTTGTGCGCTGTCCTCAGTGTTTTATAGGGTGGATGGAACACAACTGGGCTGGGTGGTGCTTAGTTGGTTCGTCGTGATATAGCTGAAATATTGTTGAAAGCGACGTTAAATTCTATTCACTCGCTCTGGTGTCTGACTAAAAGAATAATGAGAAATATGTAAAAAACACACAGCTTGTAGATGGAAGTTTTTCGTGAAATGAAAATTTACCAATTCGCGTGGAGAAATATTTAAAAATTGTGTTATTCTAGGTTGCCAAGCATAAATATAGGATTGCCGGCAAATTCCCTTTTGGTGCAACCAACTTGCCATTTAAATGAACTTATCTGACATATCCAGGGGCATATCCAGAGTTTATTTGGTGACACCCTTTCTTGCCTTTTTACCCCTCAGCCCATAGGGCTGTAGGGTCTTGTCGTTGCCATGTACATACGTCCATCCGTCTGTCTGTCCGTCCGGTCGTCCGTCCGTCAACATGTTCTTGTCCGCTGAATATCTGCAGATCTGTGAAGTCGGACTTGACCAAACTTTGGTGAGAGCTTCCTGAATGTTGACTGATGAAATGATTATATTTTCAGATGGCTATGATGATTTCATGATTTTTAATTATTTTTTTTTATTATTTATTGATGGCTCAGCTTTTGCACTGTTAACTATGCCCATCAACATGTTCTTGTCCGCTGAATATCTGCTGATCTATCAAGTCGGGCCTGACCAAACTTTAGTGAGAGCTTCCTGAATGTTCACTGATGAAATGATTAGATTTTCAGATGGCTATGGTGATTTCATGATTTTTTATTATTATTTTTTTTATTATTTATTGATGGCTTATCTTTTGCACTGTTATCTATGCCCATCGGGAACCCTTTGTCGCATGTTTCATTGTGACTTTTGAAGGTTCCCTGATACAAGAAGGCCTGGTCCATTGAAGATTCAATTTATTTCCATTTGTTCCCCTTTCATTTCCCATTTATCTGGGAGCTTGCATGCTACATTTGTTCAACCAATGCACTACCCTCGGGAGGATTCCCCCCCCCCCCCTTGGGGCACTAAACGTTATTGGACTTCTTCCTATCCACAGCTTCTCAGCTTCATGTAATATGTATGAGATGCAGTGTACATTGTTTTTTCACACACACATGCAAAATCACCTAACATTTATTCCTTTATAGTAATAACTAACAGGTTGGGGACATTATTTTATTTCTCGCAGCAACGAACCCCCGTTTAGGTTTGAATTTCGCATCGCCTTAAATGAAGAACAACAATTTTCTTCAATTTTGTTACATCGATTTATCCAAAAGCTTTTGCACAAACCATATTTTATTTCAGAAGTACATGTATAATATGAAATAACTGGCAGGTGAATCCCTGCAGTATCGAAACTCTTTTAGTTATGCCCCCCCTGGGGGGCATATAGCGATCGCTTTGTCCGTCCGTCTGTCCGTCCGAATTTCTTGTCCGCGCGATATCTCGATTAATAATTGATGGACAGGTTTGAAACTTGCATGGAATGTGGCCAGTGGCTCATAGTTGTGCAGCGTAGAGTTTTTTCCGAGTTCCGGTATCATTTTCAAGAGTTATGGCCCTTTTTCTGAAATCTCTGTGAATGGGACTTGTCCGGGCTGAATCTTGGTTAATATTGTATGAACAAGTATGAAATTTGCATGACATGTGGTCAGTGCCTCACAGTTGTGCAGCGTAAAGTTTCTCCCCGCTTCGCCTATATTTTCAAGAGTTATGGCCCTTTGTTCCTGAAATCTCCGTGAATTGGGACTTGTCCGGGCTGGATCTTGGTTAATATTGTATGGACAATTATGAAATTTGCAGGGTATGTGGTCAGTGCCCTGTAGTTGTGCAGCGTGAAGTTTCTTCGCGTTTCGCATATATTTTTAAGAGTTATGGCCCTTTGTTCATCAAGTCTTTGTGAATTGGGACTTGTCCAGGCTGGATCTCGGTTAATATTGTATGGACAAGTATGAAATTTGCAGGATATGTGGTGAGTGCCCTGTAGTTGTGCAGTGTGAAGTTTCTCCGCGTTTCGCGTATATTTGAAGAGTTATGGCCCTTTTGTTCTTGAAATCTTTGTGAATTGGGACTTGTCCGGGCTGGATCTCGGTTAATATTGTATGGACAATTATGGAATTTGCATGATATGTGGTCAGTACCCCATAGTTGTGCAGCGTGAAGTTTCTCTGCTTTCGGTTATATTTTCAAGAGTTATGGCCCTTAGTTCATCAAACCTAAATGAATGGGATATATTTATTTGTCCAAAGCACATTCCAAAGTAGATCACATAGGTCCTGAAGTATGAAATTACCCCAAAAAGAGTGAATTGGATGCAAAATTCAAAGTTCACGATCGCTTCATAATTTCACCACAGTATACTCCCAAGGAATGTAGGTCTCATAACCAGGTCACATTTTTGAATTTGGCGAAATCCCCGGGTGGAATATGTACATGTATTATGTGAGGCATGCCGAAAAAAGTGACTGAAACAAAATTTTTATAATTAGCCAAATTAGGCCTCCACAGACCAATACAAAACAGAACAATGGTGGAGCAGTGTCGGATTAAAGGGGAAGGGGGGGCATACAATTGAGCAATCTCTGATTGCTTCCTTGCTGTGTTTGAATTTCGCGTCGCTTAAATGAAGGACAACATTTTTCTTCAATTTTTCTATTAAATCATTCTAATCCACATCATACAATTTATCCTAAAGCTTTTGCACAAAACATATTTTATTTCAGAAGTACATAATATGAAATAACTGGCAGGGAAATCCCTGCAGTATCGAACCCCTGTTAGTTTGAATTTCGCGTCGCCTTATATGAAGGACAACATTTTTCTTCAATTTTGCTGTTAAATCATTGTATTCTACATCACAATAGATGTATTCTACATCCTAAAACTTTTGCATAAACCATATATTGTGTCCACACATTTAAATGGTACAACATAATGCTTCAATTTTATTCACCAAACATGTGACTGTACCTTGGAAATTATTTAAAACGAGTGATTAGGAGAGCCCATTTTAGCCTGACTGTGCAATTTGGAACCAGTTTGCATACCTGGAGCTTATGCCCCCCCACCCCCCTCTCCCCCACCCAAATAATGATAATGATGGGCTTGTGTCAATCATTGTGATTCTATGCCATTAACTTGTTCTTACACTTGTGTAATGCATAAATTGCCACTTACAAAGCTACACTTTCTTGCATGCTGTAATCTCAGCACACCACTCGCGTGAAAACGAAGTCTATTTATATATTACAGAAACCACACAAACTGTATCCGCAAGGCTGTATCCAAGAATTTTTTGCTGGTTCCGATCCCAAACTCCCAGTTCCTTTTTCGTAATTCATTATTGAGGGTCCAATTTTTGTAGTGAATTCAGGCACAAAGAGCCTGTGATCAGTCACAAATTAAGGTTTATTAACATGAAATTCAATACCCAGCTATGCAATGGGGTCGATATTGAGGCTTCCAGAAGCTTTTTCTAGGAGTATTTCCTTCAGAAATCCTTTCAAATTGAACAACAACAACAGCAGTTTCGTTTTTTGTTTCATTTGAGTTTTGGGCGCCCATACGTTTTCCGGAACTAAATTGGCTCTAGATGCAGCCCTGAGCCTACTTGACAAAAAAAAAAAAAACAGGCTGAGGGGTCCACGCACCTTCTAGGTGCTTGCCTGCAATTCATGTTTTGCCTACATTTGTATGTATTTGGGCGCATTTGTATGTAAAAAGCATTAAAATTGGTTGTAAAGTTTGGGCGCCCATACCAAGGGATCAAAATGGCTCTGGATATGACCCTGATAATGTCAAAACCTCCATAACCATTCTCATGATTAAAGTTTTTTCCATTGAACATCTTACGTGCTTTAGATTTCACCAGCTTGTTTTTCGTGATATTTGGTCATCACTAGGTGACATGAATGCCGGTAAACATGTGTAACATGATATCTTCTGAACAACTTGTTTGATTTCCACTTCTTTGAATCAAGGAAGAATAATTCTAATTTGCCTAACATGACTATAACATCCCCAGTGTTACAATTCACATCCCTTGTAAGCCAAATGGCCATTTTTTTCAAATACGTGAAATTCTCGTGACATTCTCTACATTCCCCAGGCCAGATCTGGCATGTCTGGCATGTTTGGCGTGTCTGGGGATTTTGCTTCATGATAATCTAGTTTTGTGATATTTGTTCATCATTGCGTAGCGCTATAGAGAGTAAAATTGTATGCTCACAATTTATTGGCTCCCCTTACAGAAAATTAAGATTGCAGAGAGATTGCAGAGAGATTGCGGAGTTAGCTTGCGGTAGCTTACAATGTTAGCTACCGATAAGATCCCATTTGAAACATTGGGAGCTTGCGCTAGCTCCCGATAAGGCCGGTAGGTTGGCTCCCGCAAGGTAGTGATAGCTCCCCGCAACCTAGCGCAAGCTTGCGCCAGCTCCCGATTGTAGCTCCCTGCGAGCTCGCGCCAGGTCCCCATTCCTGCTCCGTGCGAGCTTGTGCTAGCTCCCCGCGAGCTCGCGATACCTCCCCGCAAGCTCGCGATAGCTCACCGCAACCTTGCGCTAGCTCCCCGCAAGCTGCTACCTTGCCGGGAGCTACCGATAAGCTCCCATTTGAAACATTGCTAGTTTGCGGCTGTCCATGGTAGCCAGCGCTAGTTAACGAAGATCCAGAGTTGTATTACTGTTGTAGGGTTGCGCGAGCTAGCGGTAGGTGGCGCAAGCTAGTGGTAGGTTGCGCAAGCCAGCGACCTATCAAACTTGATCCACAAAATCAGTGACCCTGGTTCAGCCTACAATTTCACAAATTCATTATGTACATGTAGGTCAAGATCAGAACAAAGACAGGGTGAGCATACATGTACTATATACACCAGCTATTTGAATACATGCAGAACAAATTAGGGGAAAAGATCTGAATTTTGCAAAAAGGTAGATTAACTATCCAATAAAATTAAAAGTTTTATAGCTAATTGAGGTTAACCATGGGTTAACTGAATAATGACCATCCATTTAGTTTGCTTAAGAAATAGCCTAGTACTGGTATCAAGTGAATCCAAATTGAATTGCTATTCATCTTTAAGAAATAACATGAGGTGAGTTTCAGTGGATTACTAAATGCATTATATGCCTTATACTCTACACCAGGTCTAAGTTAGAAAATTCATAATTAAACCCTCTCTTACTCTCACTATGTTAATTCACTTCAGGCAAAACTCAGCTATGATTGCTTGATCATTTAAAAGAGCATGTACTTACCAGAAACTAATGAAACAACATGAAATGACTCTCTCTTATAGATACATCCATTGAACTGAGCTGTATAACAGCTTCTCCCTCCAATTTTTCAAATGCTGACTGCATCACACACCATCCCTCCCCGTTCAAAAGTAGTCCATTTCCAGGGCAGGAAATACCAAGAATAAAAGGGCACTAATCCCATATCTAAAGAAAGTTTATCATTCACAAGAATGTGAAAACATAAGTAAATATCTGTAGCACTGCAGAGAACAGATTTTTTGGCCTTGTGTGGAAGGGAACTTTGGAATTTTATTATGTATTCCTACACACTGGTCACGAGACTGACCCAGATTTTCCAGATGTTGGTTTAAGGAAGGCCTATATAGCTGGACAGGAAAAGTAATGGTGTGGAATCTCAAGAATACAGAGACTATCAAATATCTCAAACTTGCGATAGCTCCCGCAAAGTTGCGCTACCTCTCGCGAGCTAGCAGGTTTGAAACTCTGCGATGATGGTAGGTAGCGCAAACTTGCGGTGAGTACTAGAAACAATCTATGATAGTGAGCGCGAGGTAGCGGGTATCTCACGCAAGCTAACGGGTAGCTCCCGCTGGCTCTCGCGATCAGCTGGTTAGCTCGCACTAGTTCGCGCAAGGTAGCGGATAGCTCGCGCAAGGTAGCGGATAGCTCGCGCAAGGTAGCGGATAGCTCGCACAAGTTAACATATGAGCCCGGGAGCTTAGCGGGAGCTCCCCGCAACCTTAAATTTCTGTAAGGGTCTTCATGAAGTTTATTATTGTGATCTTGTTGGACAGACAAAGGATTGAGTTCCCATAGATGGATTTCACAACCCATCAACATAGGGCAATTCCACGACAGAGAGTGAAAGTTGCTCAAATTTCTAACTGCTAGAATTGTGCCATTTGTCTATTTTTTGTATCAACCAGTGCCTGAACTAAGAAAAAATGAAGTTTTTGTCACTGACTGGTTCACATTCTAGAAAGAAATACCAGTGAAACACCTACATGTAGCAAACTCGGACAGCCATAAAATTTGATTTTCTAGTGGGCCTCAAAATAAGATGTAAAATCCTGATTATATCTGATGTAAATAACGAACAACCATGTATTCTAATATGAAAACTTGCCAAATCCGTAAATTTCACTTAAGATTCAATCGAATTAACACAATGTAACTTACAATGTACGTGACAAATTTTCACGGGTCATTTTGTCAAGAGTTAATATAGGCAATAGATACAATCAAAGTACTTAAAGTACTGGTACTGATGTCGGGTTTACTTGCATTAGAGGGGTATTCACTGTGACGTTTGTGATCAAATAAATTAGTGATGTAGAAATGCATGGATAATTAGAAGCATAAGCTGTGATAACTTACTTTTTATAGAGTGGCAAATAATATTAAGTTTGCCGATGCAACATCTATACTGTTCCAATGAAACTCCCATTTTGTTATATGCAATAGTTTACTGTGTATGGCTCAAATTATTTCTTTCAGTTCAATACCTATTTTCAACACTTGTTTCAAACTCCTGTTTTCAATACCAGTGTCAACTCCTGTTTTCAACAAAATAGTTCAACTCCAGATTGCTTCAGCTCCAAGACTGTTTCACTTTTAACACCCCCAGATATATCAACTCCACGGTCTTTTATTTCCTGATTATCAGAAAATTACGAATTTGTCTACATTATAGAGAATTAAGTTTCTTATCTGAACAACGATAGATCTGATCAACATCGGGTGGAAAATGATGCATGACTGCCTGAGTTTATCCGCGCTTCTACACAATTATCACATTACCATGTTTCCGTTAGAATGAAAATGGACCGTGGAGAATGACCCTTACTGCCGTAACAAATGATAGCGCATAAAATAGATTGGAAAGGCAAGTCTTAAAAGAAATTGGAAAGATAAAATTTACTGCGATAATGTCCAAATTATCACGTTCAATGCACTTCCGTGCATTGCAAATACGTATGACTGTCAGAACGATATGTTTTTATTAATGCTGTAAGGGGCATCAAATGAGAACAGTCTCCGGGCAGGAGATCAAAACTACACATGTGCAGGAGAAAAAAGAAAAACTGAAGAGTGATACTAATGTAGGGTTGGTAAACCCGACAAAAAACCTCTTCCATCAATGAAACTACCTGATGTCCACTAGGAACATACACCTCCTAACTGGTTAAAAAACAAATAGTTGCAGGGGTTATTCTAGCCCAAAATGGTTCATAAACTCAATTTCAAAATTTTGAAAACTCAATTTTTTTACGCGCAAAGAAATTCTACAAAACTCAATATTTTTGCCTTTTTCATCAAAAAAATGATGAAACTCAATTTTTCCAACTTTTTCATCACGCCAATTACAGAACTGAGGTTGGTCATATGTTTGGTCATATGTTTACGACACTTCTTCAGAGACCAACAAATACTGACAATTCTATTTAGATGAATTATATCACAATCTACAACAACATTGCTAAAATAACTGTGTTACGAGATAACTCATTGGCCCAAACCATGACAGGGTGCCGTGTATCATCCAACAATTGAAGGCGACATTAGCACGACGTGTCTTCTTAGAGCAACAACAACATATAGAACTGCTGCTGCATTGACGATCAAGATATAAACTTCGGCCTAAAATAGTCAACCGTTCATTTGTTACATGCATGTTTTGTGCACTCCGGTACAACCACACCAAACCACAGTACGGCTGTTGTCAGTTAATAGGCTGTTTAGCATGACCTCGTGCTAAAACATACATGCTAGATGCTATAATTATTAATTATTGAAGCTAAATTTTTTACCGTTAACAGAGAAGATTGTGATCGAATATATAACCTGGCAACATTCCTGTTTTACAGATTTATACACTTGGAAATCTCTCATAAATATCGCCAGAAAAAAATATTTATGAAATAATTATTCTCTAAAGAGACATTTTAAGTTTGCTTTACTTTAATTGAAACATTATGTAAATAATTATGGTAGACAGTAAAACTCAAATGCACACACATTGTGTAAACAGAAATCAAGGGAAAAAACCAATATTAAAGATAACTGCTGAATTTATTACCCGAATTTTCAATGTCTTATTGAAATCTTCTTTTACTTTTTTTACACTGACTGAAGATAGGGATTCTCTGTCCACGGCAACGAATTTTGTATGTCCGTCGTCCTCAAGCTACGAGTATTCGTCGACAGTCTGTGTTGTCGTTGTTGTTGTCGGGAGTGAAGATGTGAAGCGCTCGACTACTTCGCAAGCGTTTCATAAGATAAATGGATGATTACATGTAAATGAATTGGTTGATGAGGAAACAACAGATCCATAAACTAAAACCACAATGGCTTTGGTACGCGATCATCAAAAGTGCCGGAGTTAAAACTTTACTGCCACGTGCTTGACACGAGGGAATCCTCGCTAGAAAAGGACTGTGCCTCGTTTTGAAATAGGGCTTTCCCCAAGAATGTGAACCAAGATGGCGGCTCTTCAGTCGCCTTCGCGCTGACTCGCGCTGTGACGGTTCATTCGCTTTACTTAGATTTGCTTACTTATTTCTTTTACGACCAATAATTACTGATAATTAAAATACATGCGGCATTATTTATCTCCAAAATATTGATGCGGGCGGGTCATGCGAAACAACCTATCAACTGACAACTGGTATGTTGTGGCAAAAATCGCAAAACTCAATTTTTTTTATCAAAACTCAATTTGAAATTTTCTGCAAAACTCAATATATATTGTTTTTCATCGTGGTAACCACGATGAAAAAACGGCTAGAAAAACCCCTGAGTTGAATAGAAATTGTGAAGTTGTGTAACTCACGTGACATGTCATGTACGTGGAAAGTTTTTAAAAATAATTTAAGTAAAATGGTGTGTTCTGGTGCATTTTGACAGAATATTTAGACTTTGAAGATAATAATATGTTATGATGCTTCAAATGGAACTGAATTGTCACTGTCATCTGTCTGTCCATCCATCTGTCTCTCTGTCTGTCCATCTTCGTTGTCATACCACATATGCAGCTGGTGATGAATCAGAAGCCTAATGAAAACGACTGACGTGCACCCGTTTTATCAAGGTTGAATTTAGCATTAGCAATAATTTTTACCCCTTGGCCATTTTGGCCTCGGGAGGTATTGTCGTCGCCATTTACATGCGTCCGTACATCTGTCCGTCCAATCGTCCATTACTAATTTCAGGCAAAACCGCTTGAGACACAACCACCAAATTTTGAACACTTATTGTCCCCCGCCGCAACGCGGCCGGGGACTTTAAAATGGTTCTTGCTTCTTTGTGTCCGTGGATGTCCGTCCATGTCCGTCCATGTCTGTTCGAAGCGATAACTTCCTAACGCTTTGTTGGATTCTTTCGAAATTCGGAATATGCATTCCTTGCGGCAAGACGCCAGTCCGTATTGCATTTCAGCAACATCTGCTTGAAGGTGGCGCCACTAGTTCTTGCTTCTTCGTATCCGTGAATGTCCGTGTACGTCTGTTCGAAGTGATAACTTCCTAATGCTTTGTTGGATTCTTCCGAAATTCGGAATATGCATACCTTGCGACAAGATGCCATTCTGTATTACATCTCAGCAACATCTGCCTGAACGTGGCGCCACTGGTTCTTACTTCTTTGTGTCCGTGGATGGTCGTGTACGTCCGTGCATGTCTGTTCGAAGCGATAACTTTCTAACGCTTTATTGTTGGATTCTTCCGAAATTCAGCATTCGCATTCCTTGCGACAAGAGGCCAGTCCGTATTGCATTTCAGCAACATCTGCCTGAAGGTGGCGCCACTAGTTCTTGCTTCTTTGCATCCGTGGATGTCCGTGTACGTCCGTGCATGTCTGTTCGAAGCGATAACTTCCTAAAGTTTGTTGGATTCTTCCAAAATTAGAATACGCATTCCTTGTGACAAGACGCCAGTCCGTATTACATTTCAGCAACATCTGCCTGAAGGTAGCGCCACTGGTTCTTGCTTCTTTTAGTCCGTGGATGTTCGTGTACGTCCGTGCATGTCTGTTCGAAGCGATAACTTCCTAACGCTCTGTTGGATTCTTCCGAAATTCAGCATTCGCATTCCTTGCGACAAGAGGTCAGTCCGTATTGCATTTCACCAACATCGGCCTGAAGGTGGCGCCACTGGGTCAAAATAGATTTTTTTCCGTGTACATCTGTTCGAAGCGATAACTTCCTAATGCTGTGTTGGGTTATTCCGAAATTCGGAATACGCATTCCTTGCAACAGGACGCCAGTCCGTATATTGCATTTCAGCAACATTTGCCTGAAGGTGGCACCACTGAGTTTCTCTTCTTCTTGTCCGTTCCAGTCAAAATGGGCCTTCAATTTTGCTATATGAAATCATTCTATTCCACATCATATGATTTACCCTAAAGCTTTTTGCATGAACCATAGTTTATTTCAGAAGTATAATGTGAAATAACTGGCGGGGAAATCCCCGCAGTACTGAATCCCTGATTTTTGAATTTCGTGTCATCTTAAACGAAGGACAACATTTCCTTCAATTTTGCTAACAAATAATTGTATTGCACATCATAGGATTTACCCTGAAGCTTCTGCACCAATCATTTGTCTACACACGTATATTACTATATTAATTATGTCTCCCCCAACTATGTTGGGGGGAGACATCTAGTGTTTGTGCTGTCTGTCTGTCTGTCTGTCTGGATGGATGTCTGTCTGTCTCTCTGGATGGATGTCTGTCCGTCCCCTTGCCTTGTCTGCAAGATATCTTGAGAACTACTGGATGGAATTTCACCAAACTTGGATGGAAGCTTCATTGGGATAGCCCCCTCATTTGATTAGGTTTTGGTGTATGTGCGTGCATTCATCCGTGTCCGGTGTCCGTCCATCTACTTGTACATGTATATACAGGGCTTGTCTGCAAAATATTGGGAGAACTACTGGATGGAATTTTACCAAACTTGTATGGAAGCTTCATTGGGATAGCCCCCTCATTTGATTAGGTTTTGGTGTATGTGCGTGCATTCATCCGTGTCCGGTGTCCGTCCGTCCGTCCATCTACTTGCACATGTATATACAGGGCTTGTCTGCAAGATATCGGGAGAACTACTGGATGGAATTTCACCAAACTTGGATGGAAGCTTCATTGGGATAGCCCCCTCATTTGATTAGGTTTTGGTGTATGTGCGTGCATTCATCCGTGTCCGGTGTCTGTCTGTCCGTCCATCTACTTGTACATGTATATACAGGCCTTGTCTGCAAGATATCTTGAGAACTACTGGACGGAATTTCACCCCACTTGGATGGAAGCTTCAGTGGGATGGCCCCCTCATTTGATTAGATTTTGGTGTGTGTGCGTGCATTCATCCATGTCCGGTGTCCGTCCGTCCGTCCATCTACTTGTACATGTATATACAGGGCTTGTCTGCAAGATATCTGGAGAACTACTGACAGAATTTCACCAAACTTGGATGGAAGCTTCATTGGGATAGCCCCCTCATTTGATTAGGTTTTGGTGTATGTGCGTGCATTCATCCGTGTCCGGTGTCCGTCCGCCCGTCCATCTACTTGTACATGTATATACAGGGCTTGTCTGCAAGATATCGGGAGAACTACTGGATGGAATTTCACCAAACTTGTATGGAAGCTTCATTGGGATAGCCCCCTCATTTGATTAAGTTTTGGTGTATGTGCGTGCATTCATCCGTGTCCGGTGTCCGTCCGTCCGTCCATCTACTTGCACATGTATATACAGGGCTTGTCTGCAAGATATCGGGAGAACTACTGGATGGAATTTCACCAAACTTGGATGGAAGCTTCATTGGGATAGCCCCCTCATTTGATTAGGTTTAGGTGTATGTGCGTGCATTCATCCGTGTCCGGTGTCTGTCCGTCCGTCCATCTACTTGTACATGTATATACAGGCCTTGTCTGCAAGATATCTTGAGAACTACTGGACAGAATTTCATCCCACTTGGATGGAAGCTTCAGTGGGATAGCCCCCTCATTTGATTATGTTTTGGTTTGTGTGTCTGCATTCATCCATGTCCGGTGTCCGTCCGTCCGTCCATCTACTTGTACATGTATATACAGGGCTTGTCTGCAAGATATCTGGAGAACTACTGGACAGAATTTCACCAAACTTGGATGAAAGCTTCATTGGGATAGCCCCCTCATTTGATTAGGTTTGGGTGTGTGTGCATGCGTTCATCCGTGTTCGGTATCCGTCCGTCCGTCCGTCCATCTACTTGTACATGTATATACAGGGCTTGTCTGCAAGATATCTGGAGAACTACTGGATGGAATTTCACCAAACTTGGATAGAAGCTTCACTGGGATAGCCCTCATTTGATTAGGTTTTGGTGTATGTGCGTGCATTCATTCATGTCCGGTGTCCGTCCGTCCGTCCATCTACTTGTACATGTATATACAGGCCTTGTCTGCAAGATATCTTGAGAACTACTGGACGGAATTTCACCCCACTTGGATGGAAGCTTCAGTGGGATAGCCCCCTCACTTGCATGCATCCGTGTCCGGTGTCTGTCCATCCGTTCATCTACTTGTATCGCTTCTTTGTAATTAATATTTTTAGATACGCAGCTTTGTTTAAGATACTTATTGCATTCATTTTATAGCACTTTCCCTTAAATAATGTGCCCATTCAAGGCAGGGTGGAAGGATGGGGGAGACGTATGTTTTTGTTAAAAAAACAACCAGCATAGGCTTCATGCCAGAGCGGCAACTCAAGGGTCAAAGCGGAACCTCTAGTTGAAAGCTGTGTATTTGGCACCCTAAAAATTGATTAATTATTGTAGTCACCTACACTGGCCTCAGATTTCCCTACCATGTACTTGTGCATAGACGTTTTGGAAGAGTTAAGCGCCAGCATAAATCATCGCAGCGACCCATATCATTGTGTGAAAGTGAAAATCTGCCACGTTTCAAAACGAGATTTTAAAATTAGCGCTCTAGCAGGACTTTATTTTCTAATAAACAATAAATTTTTCCAAGGTACCACCTGTAATATGTGATTGATGATCTATGTGATCTTGTCTTGCAGTGGAAGATCCGAATGAGTGTACGCTGAACATGCGATATCGTAGACGTCCTGAAGGGTGCTACTCCAGAGATGATAGGGTGAGAAAGTAGTCCCGGCATGCCTGGTCATACAACCTAACTCACTCTGACACTTTCCGTCCATCTATCTGTCTCCATTTCCTCGCTACCACCATATCTTGAATACAACTATACCTAGGCATTGCCCTATTCAGGGCTGCAGAAAAATTATATTATTCAATCTTGTCCTCTTAGACATCTCCAGAAATTGAAATTTGTACTGTGTATGTTCGGACATCCACAGGAATTCAACCTTGTCCTGTGTTAGTTTAGACATCTCCAGGAATTCAAACTTGTCCTATGTATGTTCAGATATCTCCAGAGCTTAAACTTATCCTATGTATGTTTAGCCAGTTCCAGGAATTCAAACTTTTTCTATGTATGTTTAGGCAGTTCCAGGAATTCAAACTGGTCCTATGTATGTTTAGACAGTTCCAGGAATTCAAACTGGTGTTATGTATGTTTAGACAGTTCCAGGAATTCAAACTGGTCCTATGTATGTTTAGACAGTCCCAGGAATTCAAACTTGTCCTATGTGTGTTTGGACAGTTCCAGGATTTCAAACTTGTCCTATGTAAGCTTAGACAGTTCCAAGAATTCAAACTGGCCCTATGTATGTTTAGACAGTTCCAGGAATTCAAACTTGTCCTATGTATGTTTAGACAGTTCAGGGCTCGCGAATTAGCTAGCCCGACAGCCCGGGACAACCAAAAATTACGTCGGGCAAGTAAATCTGGCAAACTGTCTGCCCGACGGGCAATCAGAAATTTAGCTGTAATTGTCAATGCTACTGGATAAAATATGTTGTTCCTTGCTGTAGTCGGCGGACTCGACTGCCTATCAGTGTCAGTCTCAGCTTGAACCATCGCGGTGAAAGTGAAAGCCATGCTGTCGGCCATAACTGGAAAAACCCTGTGGGTATCCCACCATGCGCCACGTAAACACGCGTCATGGAATCTCCTTCGCGACGACCTGGTTACGGACTAATATCGGCCACTCAACGCAGACTTCATCATTTTGCGCGGGACGGACCACATTGACAGTGCTGTGTGAGTTGACAAGATGTTTAAAATGAACAAGTATTTGGCTAATCGTGAACTCCCAGCGACGGGGGATAAACGTCTGCAAGAGAATACTGGCCGTAAGGATCAGGACTATGAAGGAAAACGAAAGCGGGCATTTCTGCCTTCTTGGGCGAAGGAATACTTTTGGCTGGGGTACGATGATCAAAGAGCTGAAATGTTCTGTCGAGTGTGCTACAGGTGATTTCCTCAGCTGGCGGACGCGAACTATCCGTTCTTGGGTGGAACAAATCATTTCCGCAAGGACCCGATTCGAACACATAATTGTTCTCTTCGCCACAAGAGGTGTACTGAAGCCCAAGCAGCCGCCGATCATCCCGACAAAACGCCAATGCGCAAAATTGTTGACAAAATGAACAGATCACATTTTGAGTTTATGACTAGACTGTTCCGCACTGCTTATTATATTGCAAAGAAAGAACTGCCTCTGAAAAAAATCTTTGTTTTTATTTATATCACACTCTTATCCTTTGATTCAGTCAAATCTGAAACTCAGTAGTAAAGCCATCTGTGGTCCATAAAGAATTTCTATATATTGGTGAACGTCAAGTTACACATTATCATTCGGGCTAGTAAAAATATTTTCGGGCAAGTAAATTTGTACTACTGGCTGCCCGAAGGGCAACCAGATTGCGAGCCCTGCAGTTCAGGGAATTCAAACTTGTCCTATGTATGTTGAGACCGTTACAAGAATTCAAACTGGTTCTATGTATGTTTAGACAGTTCCAAACTGGTTCTATATATGTTAGACAGTTCAGGGAATTCAAACTTGTCCTTTGTTTGTTTAGACCGTTCCAAGAATTCAAATCTGGTACCATGATGTATGTTCAGACCTCTTCAGGAATTCAAACTTGTCCGATGTTTGTTTAGACATCTCCAGAAATTCAAATTTATCCTATGTATGATTAGACATCTCCAAAAATTCAAAGTTGTCCTATGTACGTTTAGACATCTCCAGAAATTCAAACTTATCCTTTGTACCCTGGTACCATAATGTATGTTCAGACCTCTTCAAGAATTCAAACTTACCGTACATATGTTTAATTTGCAGGAGGATGATACCCAGTGCGGATGTGTCACTCATGTACCGTCCAGAGTCTGGATCCTGGTTGCCACAACGATAACGCTAATCGTCTCCTTGAGTTGTACCTCGTTGTTCACGTGACCCAGTTGTGACATAGTACTCTGGTAATACCGGTGCATTTTTGCCATGAATTGTCTCCCTTGTGGGATAATCTGCCCCTTGTAACTAGAGGGATACAGAGAAAGAAGGAGGCAGCAGTATCTGAAAGGATATGCAGAGAGATATCAAAATCTACTCTCCTGATGGAAGGTGTTGCTTTTGGCACAGCATCTTACTTCAGTTCTGAGTGTCGTATGTCGCATAAAGTCTTACACGTCATCTCGTTTTATGGAGAATTCCATCTTCTGGAGATATTTTTTGAAGAAATGAATCTTGATATTTCCACAACAAATATTTTTCATCTGTAATCTATTTATGTATGATTACAGAAGACAAACACTCAAACACTTTTTTTTTCAAAATCATAGCTTCTGCACATTTCATATCGGTGTTGGCATATTTCCCTCTGAATGTTCTTGAAGGAGATAAATTGACCCTATCTGGCCTGGGCGGGTGGAGCATTATGACTTTAAACCACAACTCTGGAACAAAGAGAACAAGAGAGCTGAAACCTTTTGACTTTTCCAGGAATCTTTTTTGACTTTTCCAGGAATCTTTTTGTCATCATTGTGAGACTATTTTCATAATCCTAAGTGCAAAGAATCATGGGTAGAGCTTGACCCAAAAGTCCCTCCCCCTCACCCCATGTATCTGGGAAGGACTCCAAATTGCCTAAGGCTCCTACACACTTACAATTGTATTTTGGATGTACTGCCGAGCTATCAAGCAGTCTTTTATATTAATTCTTACACCGTTTCATTATTGTCAAACTACACATGATGAATGGCCTACGATGAGAAGCACACAATTCCAGGGTTGCTGAAGAAGCCACAATTCCAGGAAGTGTTATACCACCGTGGCTTTCATTCCAGAAATCGTTCGATGATTCCCCCATATTGTATACCTTGCTTAATTTACATGGTGCACGTCGGGTTCATAGTACCGCCATGTTTTCTCTCATTGCTGTGTGTTCATTCCTTTGTACTTTCATCGATTTTTTTTGTCCGTACCATATCAAATTGGAAGTTGAGAAAGCGTCGACCTACAGTGGAATGTTGAAAATATCTGGTGTAACATGCCTGATTATACACATTGGACATTTGCACTATCCTTCTCCCCCTATCAAATGAATAGGTATGTCCCATCATGACAGTTTGAGTTGTGATTGGTCAGTCTATATCATTTTAGTGGGGTGGGGTTGATACTAATTCTAATTTACAGGCATGTTATCACACATTAGATTTCATTGAGATTAGAGGAGCATTATGTGTGTTGAAGAATATTGGAGGAGGGCTTCCATGAAGTATATATCCGTCAATATCATGCATTATCATTTCTCCCTCCCCTGATAGTTGATTTTAACCGAAGCGCATCAGGCAAAATTGAAACTTTTTGCCTCCCCCTTTGAGACTATGTATTTTATGGCTTCCCCCCATACAATTGATTCATGACCTTGTCTCAATGCCTATTCCATTAATAAATGCAGGTGAATAACTGCGTACTTCCATATCATTTGTATTTTTTACAGTCCAACATCACTTAGTATTTTACTGGTATATTGGTATATATATATATTACTTATAATATATTGGTTAGATGCAGAGGAACAGTGAAACCTGTGCATACCCATACCTGTGCATTCTGACCAACCTCTAAATACAGGCATTAGCCATGGTCCCAATACTTTATTTTGACGTATTTTCAACCTTGATAAACCAGAACCTTGTCAAAACTGACCCTATAATCTGGTCCCGAGCAGGGTCGGTTTACACAGGTTTCACTTTACTTCATTTCACCAATATTTCACACTTGCTCACGAACGATCTTGTATGATAATTCATGATTCGTTCAGATATGCACCGCTCAGTTTCAGTGTACATACATATTTTTAAATACAAGACCGGGAAAACCGCCCCTATGAAATTTACGGTAAATTGGTCGTTTTGCCTGAATACTGTAAAAAAAATGTATCAAAGGAAGGAAATAGACTAAGATAAAAACTGCATCAGATGGTATTGAAGAAACAAATTGTTATATATCTAATTTGCATAATAATATCTATCTTCACCCGTTAAAAATTAAGTATAGTTAACTGTTATAACCAGTAACAGTATATACGGTATGTCGTTAATAATTCATCTCTAAAATTACATTCGAAAACGGCCATTTTTTCCCGTATAAGCTATTTCGCTTCTGGCTTTTGGAGTTTTATCAATTAATCGGAAGTATAAAGCAAAAACGACCTTTTTACCTCCAAATAAATAGATTTCCATAACTGGCAAGTGTTTGTGTTTAGTATTTTAAGGCTAGCCTGATTGACTGTTTAACAACTGCATTTACTCCTGTCGACCGACAGTGCAATGTATTGTAGACTTGATACAGATATTTATTTTGCGGCAGCAAGGTTAACAGAGGCATTGTGATTGAAAAATTACATTGTTTGCTATATGGTTATAAATTTTTAAAACAAGGCACTGCAAAGTCATGAGATTTGTGCTGTGTTTTGAAAGGTACATGTACATGAATTGATAGACCGAGCTTCTACATTTTCATAAAGTTCACATTCAGTGAATTTGGTGTATGTATGTTTCATGCTGACTGAATGTGTGATAGGGCTTGTGCGTGATCCATGTCGACCATAACTCGACGATATGTGATATATTTTCTAAATAAACAAAATTAGCAAGGATATTTATTAGGTTGCATAATGTGTGGATATTTGATGTTATTAATTAGTACATTGTGGTGCAAAGAATTAGAAGCACAAATACTATGTATTTCTGTGAACAGTATTTCTGGTCATTGCTAATGTTTGATGATGTGAAATTTTAAAGTTTTGTTTGATTGAGTCGACTGGAATAGTTACCATAGTTTTTGCTGTGTAGTTGCCTGAAGTTTGACAGATCATTTGTAGGTATTTTAACTGTATTGTTACGTGACTGCAGAACTAGTTTAAAGTTGTCAATTTCTGAGCCTTGTGACTGTTAATAATACACCAATGAACATTGTGTCTGTTACACTGAAAAAAACAGTATCTTGTTTCTAGTCAATGCCCACATCGTTCTGTACCTTGTTTTTTTTTTCTCGCAATATTTTCAGCAAATTTGAATTTATCTGCAATGTGATAAGTATTGGAGAGGGTAACTGTTGGAAAAAGAACATTGGAAAGTGAATGCAAAGTGAATGCAATCAGCTGGTTACATATGTGACTCGTATGTCAAAAAGAGAATAACAATATGGATGAATTTCTTAGTTTAGGATTACATTTCAGCCATCAAAGTTTTATTGTTGATGTGTGAACAATCTCCACTCACC
>JAVTVY010007552.1:0-44903 GCA_036873755.1 Hanleya hanleyi | reverse complement strand
TAGGGAGATCGCGTGCTCTTTCTATACTACTCATCGCGCACTACTCATCGCGCATGCGCAGTCGACCCATTCTACTGTAGGGTGCAAGCCTGGCCCATGGAATCTCAGGTAGTGAAAACCCCAGGTCTCTCGCCCCACCCTATCCCGCGCCACACCTATGCGACCTGCTGTGCAGTGAGTAAAGCGGAGTAGGAGGAGGAGGAGGAGGAGGACGTGCCACGGATTATACTAAGTAGATGTGAGAACCACGTAAGAGGTAGTCTGTTGTTGTTGTTGTTGTTGTTGTTGTTGTTGTTGTAGCAGAATGAAATCCATGGAAAACCTGAAAAACAAAATTACTGCCTAAAAAAATCAGTATTACTGTATATATGCATGCAAACCTGCATCTCTGCACTTACATGTCTACCAACGGTTTTCAACAGGCGCCGTTTGGGTATGCCACGTGGTGCCACGTGGTACATCTAAGCGCGCGAAGTCATATTTGTTTTCAGATCAACCCAAATGTTTAACGCATGAAAACACATATATATGTATCCATCTCCAGATATTATCAGATATGTTCGAAAGATGCATAAAGCCTGCTTTTGCATATCAATTGTCGTACTCATGGGAGCAGCGAATTTCGGGATTCATATTGTCGGCGGGATACATTGTTCTACGGGACACAGCGTTTTTATATATATATATTATCCATTAACTTAATAAAGTGCATCAATATAATTGCAGGGTGTTATTTGTTTTATGACATGTATGGAGCGAGTAAGCACGTATCTTTGATGTCCGTTATGTCGAAAACACTGTCGCATATAATCTAATTACCCACACATTTATAAAAAAAACTGGGTGTTTATGGATAAACATCGCGTTTATTCATGGACACTTATCAACAGTGAATGGTGTTCCTATCGTCAAATCTATATCAATATCCTGTACTATAAAATCAATTTGTACGTCCGTTTCTGGAGTATAACGTATCTCAGTCAAACTTGGATTGTTATTCGTATAACGTAGACCTTATCATATACGGCGTATATAGGCCCCTACCTCCTGGTAAAGGGGATGTTTCTGAGTAGCCGGTTACTTCCTGGTTAAATTCCCAACCGGGACCCAACCTCAGCCAAGGTAGGTTTATGCAGGTACATATAAAATGACGCCAATTTTGTCCATGGGCTCGAGTCAGAACTAGAACCACCTGAGGTGGCAAATTCTAGTAATGTTTTTGAAGAGGTATATGTCTGTAGATGTTATCCATATAACCGTTGCAGATCTGTAGCTTAAGGGTATACCACGCCTTTTCAACCCTACCCCTTTCCCTATTTTAAATCCTAACTTGAATGGTGGGGTATGGTCTCTCGAATATTTTTCTTATGCTTCCGTTTAGAGATCTGAAAATTCGCACACTTTGGACTTCGGGTTCTCTTCTATTGACACAAGCAAATATCGTGTCATATAATTATCTGGTGACGTCAGTGACGAAATAACCAATATAGATGTTACCCATATGTAATAAAAGTTGCAGATCGGTAAATTATGGGTAGATATAGCCCACTTTCTGAACCTAGCCTGTCCCCATTCTGAACCCAAATATGGGTGTTCGAGGTCTAAAATTTTCACACACTACATTTAGGTCCATGTCTATAGAAACGAGGAAACAAAATTCGTTGATGACGTCACTATGACGTCATAAACAGAAAATAAGTTTTTGTCGACCTTTTAGTCTATTTTCACATAATAATTCCTATTTAGTTGGTACCGTACCATTTGAGGTAGCAGATTCCCTCAATGTTTCTTAAAGTGGTAATATGATGTAGTTGATATGTGGCTATCTTTGAATATCAGTAGATTAAGGGTAATTATAGCTCGTTTTATGAAAGCTGTCTTTATCCTTACTCTAAGTCAAATGTTGGGGGTGGCTGGGTATGGCCGACCAGATATTTTCTTTAAACCTATGTCTAAAGAGCTTAAACTTTTTGCACTCTACATTCTAGCCCTAAGCTATTACAAAATACTAAATAAAATGATAAAACGTTTAATAACATCATCGTATCTCGCTACACTGACATATTTGCATACCATGCCATGTGTGAGCTGTGGGTGTTATTCCCCATTTGGAGCTGAATAAGAACAGTTATATTAAAATGACAATTTCTCATCGATTAAATATTAGTAGGATTTTCGATACTCATAAAAAATGATACTAGGTTCTTCGATGCAACAAATTGCCAAACGATGAGAGAGCGAGGCAAATTTAACACTTCGTAGTTTTGCGTGAAAATGAGCAATCGATCTATTCTTACTCTTTTGTGTTGCCAAATTCTGCACAACATGAACCATACATTGCAATAGAATTGCAATATAGATTCCTGTGCACATTTATCGTGATTGTTGAGAGAAACTGCACGATAGCGAATATGCACTATGACGTGTCCACCCCAAGAACTTGAATGTGTGTGTGAAGGAAGAAACCAAACTCTTGGAGGCAGGAGTAGAATATCAAATATGTGGCAGGAGTGGAATGCTAATATCAGCGTGGGCGAAAGCACAGGCGATGGTCGAGTCAAATTTTCAACGTAGATAAAGTCAGGTTACTATACCGCCACGTTTTGGTGTGATCTTGAATAGGGTAAAGTCAGTGGATGGAAGAGACAAAGAAACTGTATAGAACTGAACCATCAAAGCCACAAAGAATTCAAATCTGCAGACTTTTCTGCTGAATTCAATAAAATGCGTCTGACCGGTTTTGTCAGAAGGAAACCCTAATCGCGTATGTGATGTAAATTGGACATCAAACTATTGGACCATCCCAGAATCGACAATTATCAACAGTAATGTTGAAACCATATGGAAATTTTAGTATACGACCAATATGAGCGTTTATCCAGATTTGATGATATGAATCAAACATCTTGATGTCTTTAAAATCAGCATCATTCGAAACGGTTGTCAATTCTCCTTGCATAAAATACTACTTTGCTATATCAGCGTAGAATTTTGTGTTATTAGGGTCTGGTGAATAAGGGCTTTCGATTATGGATGCAGAAATTCCATAAGAGTCATATATGGTTGTATCACCATCATCATTGCTATCATCATCGCCATCACAATTCTCTAGAACAGGTCATGACTGTAAGCAGGAAATGTGTAACTAGGGCAGGGTTGATCCTGGAGTTTTACCGATACAGGGGCCATTCAGCATTTATATAATGGTGTATGATTATCCCTGGGCTAACACTGGCACAGACTCGATTTTAAAGGATTTAGCTCCATTTAACATGCATGTGCCTAATTTGAAGGGAAATTATTTTATCACAATGGCATATGACTAGTCAGTTTCAGCGGAAGTGAAATCATTTCTGAGCATTGTTATCGAACTGGTTATCTGTCTCTACAGCTGACGATGTAGGCGTACTCTCTGCATTAAAGCTAGCATTTTTATGTTACACCAGAGATGTTAGCAAGATATATGATAGTCCCTTTCAGCAACCATCCCAGTCGAGTATGGTCACATCCTGTTAGTTTGCAGCATTTCACCATCGAGTATCGGCATCAAGCCCATTAATGGCGTCGCCTATGATAACGTTACCATGTATGCATGATTCCCTTAACATATTTCGTTTTTATTCGGACAACAGGTATACATTCAGCTGCGAATCATCATCGCGAATACCTAGTCTACCTTTACACACATGAGACGAGCTGACATTCATTTAAACAGTTAAATATTGAGTGGTCTTATGACGCTTCTGAATGGTTGAGTTACCGAGTGAGGCACACTGGCATTCTGACCTTAGCGCCGGACCCCTGTGACCTTGCTTTGAAAGCAAAGTGAATCAATTGATATCACTGAATTATTTACGCTCGACAAAGCCATTTACCAGGGTAGTGGATGGATAGTGGAGGGAGTGGCCTGGTAGTGGGGGCGGTACAAATAACTTTGCTGGTTTTCTGGATATCGCACCACCACCAGATTCCTCAGTAGGTCTATCCTGTGTATTTTGAATACTCTAAGACGTTATTGATGATACTGTATTATCTGCACTTCTATCTTCTTTTGCAATCTCTGGAAGAGGCAATTGGCTATGCATCTAAGCAGCTCCCAGCAGCGCTTACGGAATAACGTGCTTCCCAGACTCAATAGTAGCAAACATCGCATTTCAAACACAGATATCTACCACATAATGACCAACTCTGGCTATGAAACAACTTTGGCATCGCCCTTCTAGTGGCAGGTGGCAACACCGAGTGGAACATCCGTTCATCACGTTTGCATGACAAAAGTATAAAATTTGCTGGGATGCCACGCTGACCTACTTGAATTAGAAAGTAATCGGTGGCCAAGATGGCAAGTTATGGTAACGTTTTAATAATGATGCCAATTCTAACATGACCAACATTAGTTCATCTTAAAGGGTGACAATATGTTGTATTTGTAAATTGAGAAAGTATTTGTACTCAATTATCAAGGTAAATTGTAATTCCAACTATATGGCAGACATATCTGAAGTCTGGATGCCGAATATGGTTGATTAAATGGAAAATTGTCCTTCGTCAGATTTCTATCAATAACGACAGAAGCAAATTTGATGGGACGATACCGATAGGAAAGACGATTGGTAGTGGAGATGAAAATCAACGGAAATATCGCAAAATCCCGAAAGTTTCACCAGTAAAGTTGGAAAATCAAATTTTAAATCAACGAAAAATTTAAAAATAAATTATTGTCCATGTTATGACGTCACTGTGACGTCATAAAATAATCATTTCAAACTCCGTTACCTTATTTCGGTAGACGAAAACTTCGTATGTAGAGGGTGAAAAGTTATAGCACTCTAGCGACAGGAATTAATCAAATATCCAAGAAAGTGTGCTATAACTACCACTATATCTCTTCAAAGAAAATTTATCAAAGTTGATACGTCACATGGTGTCAGCAGAATTGGAAAAAAACAAATGGAAAATCGACTAAAATTTTGACAATAAATGCTGCGTCATGCTATTACGTCACTATGCCGTCATCAAATGATAATATAAAGTTATGTTAACTTACGCCAATGGCACAGGATCTGCATTCAAAGTATGAAAAGTTTCAGCTCTCCAGCGACAGAAATAACTAATATATCCGAGGAACCGTTCCTCTCCTTCCAAGTTTGAGATCGGAACACGGGCAGCGTGGAGTTAAGAAATAGTGTTTTGCTACCGTTAAACTACCGATCTGCAACGATGATCACATATGGAGAATATCTACATACATGTACCTCTCCAAAAACTTATTATTTAGAATGCGCCACCTCGAGTGATACCGCTCGGTGAAATCTGGTGTGCTGGCTCACAGATTAATGAGATTGACCAAAAAAATAAGAAAAATTCAGCTCACTGTTATTTTTCGTTCTGAAGATGCGGTGAAAGTTTGGTATGAGGTAAGGGGGAGGCTAATGGTAACCCTATATGACTTGTGGGATGAGGGGGGACAATGTGTTATCTCATATACCTGTACATGTAACGTATACATGCATCGAACAGTTCTAAATTCTCTAATTTTTAACCTTTCAACTTGAAATTGTAGATATAATTCAAAATTTGGTATGTTTATGAAATAATTCGGTTTGTTCAGTAAAACGATTTCCTCTCATGAATTAATAATGAAATTCACTTATTCGCATATTCAATCAATCAACTTGAAATCGGTACCGGCTGCAACTTAGCAGCTTATTATATTGGAGTCATTTTGAGTTTATTTTCATGCCTCCCTCAATAGAAGATCACGGAAAAATTACAAATGGCGGCCACGTGCGGTACAACTACCAGATTATCTACTTTTTTATAATAAAAAAAAATAATAAAACGTCCGAAAATCGACCAAAAAATGACTTTTGTGTGGCCAGTTTATAATGTGCAAATAGTGGATTTGAAATCATTCTCACTATTATTGTGCAAATGTATCTGCTGATTTTGGGCATTCTTTATCACTGTGTATATGTATAATGCATATACATACTTTTATTCACACGAAAAAAAACCACATGGTGGTACGCTAGGTACAGTATTTGACTGTTTGAAGGAAGCGAAAGACTTAAGCCATTGCGTCGTTTACATTATTTAACAATAAACAACAAATATTGCAAGGTCCCTCATACATGTACCAGATAAAAATTCACAAAATTGCGATAATGAGACAGGCCGTGATTAGATAATGTCTTCCGTTTACAGGAAGACAGTAATGAAAATTCGGATTGCTACAATATATTACACGTCATTGTTTCGGTAATTATTCCTTCTGAGAAACTCTAGATCACCAGACTTTATCAAACTAGTTTGACTTGATAGCTTTGTTATCCATGTTAGCCCTGGCGATGTCAGGGATCGGTCAACAAGTCTCTCTATTTCTTCCCATAATACTACGATACTGATTCGTTAGCTTCCCATTACATGTGTGTTTGGTTATATTTCACAATGTGATTAATAGTTATTCCCGAAAAATGATTGAAGAGTAACTAACCAGTTGATACAATTTCAATTGAATATGTATCCTACCTTTCCGCATTTTCAGCGTTTAAATAGTTTTTGTCATGCATAATATCTAAAATGACCTCTCGTTAAACAGTGTTCTGGAACCATACTTCCGATAACAACAGGAATAGAAACTCAGATTGTGGACTTATTATGGCATCACTCAAACTCATTAAGTCAGCCTTGGTGACATCACTAGAATTCATTCGCATGATATCTCTAACTACAAAGTTTTCACTTTGTATTCGTCGTCCACTTTATAACAGCTCGGATTATGCGGTAGACAATTCGCCAAGAAACTTGAGCGTTTGGAGCCTTTGCACCTTCCATATACCGGCTTTAAAATTAACTAAGAGAAAGAGGGTATCCACATAGAAAATCCCGATACCATGCACATCCTCTTTACTTTTCACTCAAATTGAATGCAACTACAGGAAGAAACAGATGTGTTATAAATTATATATTTTTGGAAAGCTATGAATTCAGACGAGCGTAATTAATGATTTTTTTACTGAAAAAAAGAGAGAGAGATTGTTATGTATTCAACTGAATCAATTCCTTCAATTACAGTCTTGTTTTTGAGTCGCAATAATATCTTCGTTTGAGATAAGGAGTAAACAGTTGATACAGATGATCTCGGCAGTTCATACTCCACAACTATGCCTCTTTTCTCAATTACGTCTTATTAATGTTAATTTGGGGTTTCAAGAATTCTTTCCTCAAGTAAATGCGAATGAAGCGAACCTTCTAGACACATAACTTGGAACTGCAGAAAACGGGGTACAGTCATGTGTAGAGTATATTCAAAATACATTTTCAAACTTGCTGTTGAATAATGCCTGCATGTTTTATTAAATTGATTGCACAATCTTTGAGAAACCTGATGTTTGAAATAAAGCACGGTGTTCATCAGGTATGCTGCTGGGTGCATCTTGAGTTTCCTTGTTTTTTGGGGGGTTTTTTCACGGCTATGATTAGACATCAGGAAATGACTTGTCTCCTCAGTAATCTCACATGGAGAATAATGTGTAATATAAAGTCGCATCTCTGAACATCTGACGCAAACAACTTACTTATCTGAACTAATAACCTCGAGAATATTGATGTGGAGAAACGTTACTGCACTCGTCAGATTCCACATTCAGTAAAGGCTGCGGTCAAACAAATACAGAATCAGAATTCTGACGAACCCACCTAAAGACATAAAGAAAAATATAAATTCAAACACAAGATAGTTTCTTGCATGGAAAGTGGTTAACAGGTTTCATCATCATATACCAGTTGTCGAATCTCCATTACAGATCTGTATTTTATTCAAATGAATTTTCAAGAGTGATGCATCCCAATCGCATCTTGCTTGCCACAATTGTATGATCTATCACCAAAATAGAGAAAACTGCAACGGAGGAATTGATATGATAACCTTGTCAGACCAGTGTTAGATGAGCATTTACTGCCCCCCCCCCCCCCTTTCAGCAATGGAAGACTGCACAAAGCATCTGGAAAAGAACATTAATCTCAGTTATTTAGAATTGGAAATATGGCGTTTATCCACGTGAAAAGTCGTTGTGGATCACGGCTATATTTATATATTCTGTATTATATTAGATTAGAAGCCTGCATCAGCTAAATAGTACAGTGTACAACTTTAGAATTAGCCAAGTTATCTCATGCAAATATGATCACAATCAATAACATATGAGAAACGTCTAGTTTTAATTTTTAGTTTTCTCCGTTCCCGAGTATAGCCATGAAGAATTCACCAGTGGGATGTGTATATATACATAGGTGGAGAGAGAAGGGAAACTCCCGCTATCTGGTATTTTTTTTCGCCGCTCGGATTTCGACATGGATGGTTGATAGTTTACTTGAACCATAATTTAGAGTTGATTATTATCAGGGTTTTTTTAATCTCGAGAATCATATCTCAAACTTATCACATTACCCCGGGGACAATGTTATTGTTCTGGTGGCCGAAGTATAGTACACGGTGTGCAGTAACGATCTGTTCAACCGGAAAATCATATTCCAGTGCACGTATACTGTATGGTCGGGGTACTGATGCTGAACGTGAATCGAAAAGGGGCGTGTTTACGGAAAAGGTAGAGGCGGAGTTTGGTTGGTAAAGGATAATATAGAGTATTCGTGTTAATATTTATTTCCCAAAGGCCCAGGAAGGTATTTGAGAAGGGCTGCAGTTCCTGATATCAGCCTATCCACAAAACAGGTAGGTTATTATACCTCTTTCATTAAACTTTATTTAAATATGGCACTCTGAAAATATAGATTTCCGAAGAACCAATTATATATATTTCTAGAAGTTAATGAAATGCAAAGTATTTTATGAACTTCTGATAATTCTAATGTATTTATCGCGTTCACAGATCCAGTTTCAGCCCGTGAAAATCGGCTGTATTTTTTCTTCAGGGATTCTCTGAACAGATTTGATAATTTCTGGAACCAAAACCAAATCTCCACGAATAATACACGGGGTTCTGATTTCCGCCGCTAAACTATTTGTCAGAAAAGAAAATGGGTTGAGAGTGAAAAAATTACATTGAAAAAAGGAACTGGTCATACAGGACGTATGACCTGTATGAGACAAACCTATACTTTCAAGCCGTCTCCTCAATAATAGCCCTGTGCTTTGGCTGTTAAAAGGTAACACTTGACAATTCAGCTTTCCATCTTGCAAAATTAGAAAGACGGAAAGCTCGACACTGTTTCCGTATTCGAGCTTTCCAAAATGAGTTGATGACATATATGAATATGAGAGCGTAACAACGTTAACATTGAGTCTCATTTCTCCAAATCTGCATGATATGTACGTCTCATTCAAATTAACCATCTTCTTTCCAAATATTCTTGTACCGTACCAGACCCAAAATAAAACCGCATGCTGATATTAAGAGAAATAGGAAAAATTATATAACAAAGTATGGCTCCGGTTTTGTATCTGTGTTTTAATATGTATATGTAATGGATGGTGAGACAGAAATAAAATAAAATTGAAATTGTGTAATCTGGTGATACTGGCTGCTGGTACATCGTCGAGCCGTAGCCAACATGACGTCACGAGTTTCAGACGTTTTCATTCTGCACGCCGCGAGACACAGAACACGCTGATTTAAAATCGCTATAACTCACTCGAAATATTATTTTTTTAAATTTTTCATTGAGACAACTTAGCATATATCATGGATTTTAAAAAATTTTAACATCAATTTTCTCAGCCAATATTAGTGGTCTTTGATCAATATGCGGTCTTATAATACAGGTAATTTGACATGGAAAGCTCTCTGGAGATTTTAGAGTGACATTAATGACAGATGGTCGCTTAATGAAGGAGGTGTTTGTCTGTAGAAATATTTTGAAAGCTGTCCGTTTAGAAAAAATCATTTTCATGATATTAGAATTCTGATCACCAGGTCTGTATTGTTTGAATATAAAATTGAGCAGTTTGTAAAAAGATTGTCTTACAATTTCCTCGTTTATAAGTTCTCAACTTCTTAACATTATTTCTAATTTCGTGAATTATTGATAGTTCAAAGTTCAATAATTCGCATAAATCTTAAAAAACAGCATCCATTCAACTAAAAACATCTATGAAAAAAACGCAAACTTGGAAATAATGTGGCAGGCTTATTTAGCACCACCTTTATACAAAGTTGTTTATATTCAAATTTAAGAGATTTACTTTAACATAGGATTATTAGAAGGCCACTCTGGATAACGTGGTAAACACTAAAGGTTAAAATGAAGTAAATGACGTCACTTCCGCCAAAGGTGGATGTTCGTGGTACGCATATCCCGCATTATAATGCTCAGTTGTGTTATTACTGGATAATATCATAACTAACTTTTATTGTGTTTCGCTAACTTATTAAGTCTCGATTAATTTCTGAAAAAATTGTGGCAGTCGCGAGCCTGTGTTCTGTTCTGGACACAATCAAACGACGATACTCACGTGACCAGCTCAGACGGTTGAAAAGTGCTCGTCTCAGTAGACAGTTTACGTTCTCAAAAATCATTTGGTCATGAGTGTGGTTTGGTACATTTCACGTGAAGTGGGAGGAGTGGTAATCAAAAAGATCAGTGTGTAGTTCCAGGCTAAAGTACTAGAAGGTCAGTTTTCCAGGGGCGAACTGAACCTGTTTAACCTGGAACGTAATGGGATAAATCTATACTTCATTTTTACCTAAAGGCCCATTTCCACAGCACGCGTCGCGACAACCACAACTGCAAACCACATCTATATGCCGCTTGGCGGATTGCCACAGCACGCGTTATGACAGCAACACTCCCGCCATTCCAGCCATTCAACGAGAGGGATTCCCCTCAACGTGGCCGGGCTAACGATTTCTATCCCCTCTGATTGGTCAATACTTCAGCGACAACGCGTTGAAATAACCCTGGTTCTACTTTTGTCGCGCGTCAAAAATGTGGTTCTCATGTCGCCGCGACTGACGCGCTCTGTGAGTACAGCTCCATTGAATAACATGAGGGCTATTTCTCGGATGTGGTTGTCGCTGCGAAAACACGTGCTGTGCATGGAAATGGGCCACAACAACCGAGCAATATGTATGCTGTAGTGAGCGAAATGCGATTTTCTTCAATTTATGACAATTACATTATTCAAGCAATTTAAATGACTTATTAGCCCATTGTAGATCCACTGATTTTTCAATACAATTTCTTAAGAAGTTTATAGAAAGTTAATTACTCGACCATGGAACATTTTGCATTAGATAAATATGTGTGGTACACCTGCAGTGCTCGCATTTTGATCAATAGGCCAGGGTTACATTTTGATCAGTAGGCCAGGGTTACATTTTGAAAAATAGGCCAGGGTTACATTTTGGTCAATAGACCAGGGTTACATTTTGGTCAATAGGCCAGGGTCACATTTTGGTCGATAGGTCAGGGTTACATTTTGGTCAATAGGCCAGGGTTACATTTTGATCAATAGGCCAGGGTCACATTTTGATCAATAGACCAGGGTTACATTTTGGTCAATAGGCCAGGTTTACATTTTGATCAATATGCCAGGATTACATTTTGGTCAGGAGGCCAGGGCTACATTTTGATCAATAGGCCAGGGTTCCATTTTGATCAATAGGCCAGGGTTACATTTTGATCAATAGGCCAAGGTTACATTTTGGTCAAAAGACAAGGGTTGGATTTTGGTCAATATACAAGGGTTAGATTTTGATCAATAGGCCAGGGTTACATTTCGGTCAATAGACCAGGGTTACATTTTGATCAATAGGCCAGATTTACATTTTGATCAATAGGCCAGGGTTACATTTTGATAAATAGGCCAGGGCTACATTTTGATCAACAGGCCAGGGCTACATTTTGATCAAAGGTCAGGGCTACATTTTGATCGAAGGCCTGGGCTACATTTTGATCAATAGGCCAGGGCTACATTCTGATCAATAGGCCAGGGTTACATTTTGATCAATAGGCCAGGGTTACATTTCGGTCAATAGACCAGGGTTACATTTTGATCAATAGGCCAGCTTTACATTTTGATCAATAAGCCAGGGTTACATTTTGATAAATAGGCCAGGGCTACATTTTGATCAACAGGCCAGAGCTACATTTTGATCAAAGGTCAGGGCTACATTTTGATCGAAGCCCAGGGCTACATTCTGATCAATAGGCCAGGGTTACATTTTGATCAATAGGCCAGGGTTACATTTTGATCAATAGGCCAGGGTTACATTTTGATCAATAGCCCAGGGTTACATTTTGATCACTAGGCCAGGGTTACATTTTGAAAAATAGGCCAGGGTTACCTTTTGGTCGATAGACCAGGGTTACATTTTGGTCAATAGGGCAGGGTCACATTTTGGTCCATAGGTCAGGGTTACATTTTGGTCAATATGCCAGGGTTACATTTTGATCAATATACCAGGGTTACATTTTGGTCAATAGACCAGGGTTATATTTTGGTCAATATGCCAGGTTTACATTTTGATCAATATGCCAGGGTTACATTTTGGTCAGGAGGCAAGGGCTACATTTTGATCAATAGGCCAGGGTTCCATTTTGATCAATAGGCACGGGTTACATTTTGATCAATAGGGCAGGGTCACATTTTGGTCCATAGGTCAGGGTTACATTTTGGTCAATATGCCAGGGTTACATTTTGATCAATATACCAGGGTTACATTTTGGTCAATAGACCAGGGTTATATTTTGGTCAATATGCCAGGTTTACATTTTGATCAATATGCCAGGGTTACATTTTGGTCAGGAGGCAAGGGCTACATTTTGATCAATAGGCCAGGGTTCCATTTTGATCAATAGGCACGGGTTACATTTTGATCAATAGGGCAGGGTCACATTTTGGTCCATAGGTCAGGGTTACATTTTGGTCAATATGCCAGGGTTACATTTTGATCAATATACCAGGGTTACATTTTGGTCAATAGACCAGGGTTATATTTTGGTCAATATGCCAGGTTTACATTTTGATCAATATGCCAGGGTTACATTTTGGTCAGGAGGCAAGGGCTACATTTTGATCAATAGGCCAGGGTTCCATTTTGATCAATAGGCACGGGTTACATTTTGATCAATAGGCCAAGGTTACATTTTGGTCAAAAGACAAGGGTTGGATTTTGGTCAATATACAAGGGTTAGATTTTGATCAATACGCCAGGGTTACATTTTGGTCAATAGACCAGGGTTACATTTTGATCAATAGGCCAGCTTTACATTTTGATCAATAGGCCAGGGTTACATTTTGATCAATAGGCCAGGGCTACATTTTGATCAATATGCCAGGATTACATTTTGGTCAATAGACCAGGGTTACATTTTGATCAATAGGCCAGGGTTACATTTTGATCAATAGGCCAGGGTTACATTTTGATCAATAGGCCAGGGTTACATTTTGGTCAATATGCCAGGGTTACATTTTGATCAATAGGTCAGGGCTACATTTCGATCAATAGACCAGGGTTACATTTTGGTCAATAGGCCAAGGTTACATTTTGGTCAATAGGCCAGGGTTACATTTTGGTCGATAGGCCAGGGTTACATTTTGGTCAATAGGGCAGGGTTACAGTTTGATCAATAGGCCAGGGTTCCATTTTGGTCAATAGGCCAGGGTTACATTTTGGTCAATAGGCCAGGGTTACATTTTGGTCAATAGGCCAGGGTTACATTTTGATCAATAGACCAGGGTTACATTTTGATCAATAGATCAGGTTTACATTTTGATCAATATGTCAGGGTTATATTTTGATCAATAGACGAGGGTTACATTTTGGTCAATAGGCCAGGGTTACATTACGATCAATAGGCCAGGGTTACATTACGATCAATAGTTCCAGGCTAAAGTACTAGAAGGTCAGTTTCCCAGGGGCGAACTGAACCTGTTTAACCTGGAACGTAATGGGATAAATCTATACTTCATTTTTACCTAAAGGCCCATTTCCACAGCACGCGTCGAGACAACCACAACTGCAAACCACATCTATATGCCGCTTGGCGGATTGCCACAGCACGCGTTATGACAGCAACACTCCCGCCATTCCAGCCATTCAACGAGAGGGATTCCCCTCAACGTGGCCGGGCTAACGATTTCTATCCCCTCTGATTGGTCAATACTTCAGCGACAACGCGTTGAAATAACCCTGGTTCTACTTTTGTCGCGCGTCAAAAATGTGGTTCTCATGTCGCCGCGACTGACGCGCTCTGTGAGTACAGCTCCATTGAATAACATGAGGGCTATTTCTCGGATGTGGTTGTCGCTGCGAAAACACGTGCTGTGCATGGAAATGGGCCACAACAACCGAGCAATATGTATGCTGTAGTGAGCGAAATGCGATTTTCTTCAATTTATGACAATTACATTATTCAAGCAATTTAAATGACTTATTAGCCCATTGTAGATCCACTGATTTTTCAATACAATTTCTTAAAAAAGTTTATAGAAAGTTAATTACTCGACCATGGAACATTTTGTATTAGATAAATATGTGTGGTACACCTGCAGTGCTCGCATTTTGATCAATAGGCCAGGGTTACATTTTGATCAGTAGGCCAGGGTTACATTTTGAACAATAGGCCAGGGTTACAATTTGAAAAATAGGCCAGGGTTACATTTTAGTCAATAGACCAGGGTTACATTTTGGTCAATAGACCAGGGTTACATTTTGGTCAATAGGGCAGGGTCACATTTTGGTCGATAGGTCAGGGTTACATTTTGGTCAATAGGCCAGGGTTACATTTTGATCAATATGGCAGGGTTACATTTTGGTCAATAGACCAGGGTTACATTTTGGTCAATATGCCAGGTTTACATTTTGATCAATATGCCAGGGTTACATTTTGGTCAGGAGGCCAGGGCTACATTTTGATCAATAGGCCAGGGTTCCATTTTGATCAATAGGCACGGGTTACATTTTGATCAATAGGCCAAGGTTACATTTCGGTCAAAAGACAAGGGTTGGATTTTGGTCAATATACAAGGGTTAGATTTTGATCAATACGTCAGGGTTACATTTTGATCAATAGCCCAGCTTTACATTTTGATCAATAGGCCAGGGTTACATTTTGATAAATAGGCCAGGGCTCCATTTTGATCAACAGGCCAGGGCTACATTTTGATCAAAGCCCAGGGCTACATTTTGATCAAAGGCCAGGGCTACATTCTGATCAATAGGCCAGGGTTACATTTTGATCAATAGGACAGGGCTACATTTTGATCAATATGCCAGGATTACATTTTGGTCAATAGGCCAGGGTTACATTTTGATCAATAGGCCAGGGCTACATTTTGATCAATAGGCCAAGGTTACATTTTGATCAATAGGCCAGGGTTACATTTTGATCAATAGGCCAGGGCTACATTTTGATCAATATGCCAGGATTACATTTTGGTCAATAGACCAGGGTTACATTTTGATCAATAGGTCAGGGTTCCATTTTGATCAATAGGCCAAGGATACATTTTGATCAATAGGCCAGGGTTACATTTTGGTCAATAGGCCAAGGTTACATTTTGATCAATAGGTCAGGGTTACATTTCGATGAATAGACCAGGGTTACATTTTGGTCAATAGGCCAGGGTTACATTTTGATCAATAGGCCAGGGTTACATTTTGCTCGATAGGCCAGGGTTACATTTTGGTCAATAGGCCAGGGTTACAGTTTGATCAATAGGCCAGGGTTCCATTTTGGTCAATAGGCCAGGGTTACATTTTGATCAATAGACCAGGGTTACATTTTGACCAATAGATCAGGTTTACATTTTGATCAATATGTCAGGGTTACATTTTGATCAATAGACAAGGGTTACATTTTGGTCAATAGGCCAGGGTTACATTACGATCAATAGGCCAGGGTTACATTACGATCAATAGGCCAGGATTACATTTTCATCAATAGGACATGGCCACATTTTGATGAATAGACCAGGATAACATTTTGATCAAAATGCCAGGGTCACATTTTGATCAATAGATCAGGTTTACATTTTGATCAATATGTTAAGGTTACATTTTGATCAATAGACCAGGGTTACATTTTGGTCAATAGGCCAGGGTTACATTACGATCAATACGCCAGGGTTTTATTTTGATCAATAGACCAGGGTTTCATTTTGACCAATAGACCAGCATTACATATTGATCAATAGATGAGGTTTACATTTTGATCAATATGTCCGGGTTACATTTTGATCAATAGACCAGGGTTACATTTTGATCAATACACCAGGGCTACATTTTGATCAATAGACCTGGGTTACATTTTGATCAATAGATCAGGTTTACATTTTGATCAATAGGCCAGGGTTATATTTTGATCAATAGGCCAGGGTTACATTTTGATAACTAGGCCAGGGTTACATTTTGGTCAATAGACCAGGGTTACATTTTGGTCAATATGCCAGGTTTACATTTTGATCAATATGCCAGGGTTACATTTTGGTCAGGAGGCCAGGGCTACATTTTGATCAATAGGCCAGGGTTCCTTTTTGATCAATAGGCACGGGTTACATTTTGATCAATAGGCCAAGGTTACATTTTGGTCAAAAGACAAGGGTTGGATTTTGGTCAATATACAAGGGTTAGATTTTGATCAATACGCCAGGGTTACATTTTGGTCAACAGACCAGGGTTACATTTTGATCAATAGGGCAGCTTTACATTTTGATCAATAGGGCAGCTTTACATTTTGATCAATAGGCCAGGGTTACATTTTGATAAATAGGCCAGGGCTACATTTTGATCAACAGGCCAGGGCTACATTTTGATCCAAGGCCAGGGCTACATTCTGATCAATAGGCCAGGGTTACATTTGATCAATAGGACAGGGCTACATTTTGATCAATATGCCAGGATTACATTTTGGTCAATAGACCAGGGTTACATTTTGTTCAATAGGCCAGGGCTACATTTTGATCAATAGGCCAAGGTTACATTTTGATCAATAGGCGAGGGTTACATTTTGATCAATAGGCCAGGGCTACATTTTGATCAATATGCCAGGATTACATTTTGGTCAATAGACCAGGGTTATATTTTGATCAATAGGCCAGGGTTACATTTTGATCAATAGGCCAAGGTTACATTTTGATCAATAGGCCAGGGTTACATTTTGGTCAATAGACCAGGGTTACACTTTGATCAATAGGTCAGGGCTACATTTCGATCAATAGACCAGGGTTACATTTTGGTCAATAGGCCAGGGTTAGATTTTGATCAATAGGCCAGGGTTACATTTTGGTCGATAGTCCAGGGTTACATTTTGGTCAATAGGGCAGGGTTACAGTTTGATCAATAGGCCAGGGTTCCATTTTGGTCAATAGGCCAGGGTTACATTTTGGTCAATAGGCCAGGGTTACATTTTGATCAATAGACCAGGGTTACGTTTTGATCAATAGATCAGGTTTACATTTTGATCAATAGACGAGGGTTACATTTTGGTCAATAGGCCAGGGTTACATTACGATCAATAGGCCAGGGTTACAATACGATCAATAGTTCCAGGCTAAAGTACTAGGTCAGTTTTCCAGGGGCGAACTGAACCTGTTTAACCTGGTACGTAATGGGATAAATCTATACTTCATTTTTACCTAAAGGCCCATTTCCACAGCACGCGTCGAGACAACCACAACTGCAAACCACATCTATATGCCGCTTGGCGGATTGCCACAGAACGCGCTATGACAGCAACACTCCCGCCATTCCAGCCATTCAACGAGAGGGATTCCCCTCAACGTGGCCGGGCTAACGATTTCTATCCCCTCTGATTGGTCAATACTTCAGCGACAACGCGTTGAAATAACCCTGGTTCTACTTTTGTCGCGCGTCAAAAATGTGGTTCTCATGTCGCCGCGACTGACGCGCTCTGTGAGTACAGCTCCATTGAATAACATGAGGGCTATTTCTCGGATGTGGTTGTCGCTGCGAAAACACGTGCTGTGCATGGAAATGGGCCACAACAACCGAGCAATATGTATGCTGTAGTGAGCGAAATGCGATTTTCTTCAATTTATGACAATTACATTATTCAAGCAATTTAAATGACTTATTAGCCCATTGTAGATCCACTGATTTTTCAATACAATTTCTTAAAAAGTTTATAGAAAGTTAATTACTCGACCATGGAACATTTTGTATTAGATAAATATGTGTGGTACACCTGCAGTGCTCGCATTTTGATCAATAGGCCAGGGTTACATTTTGAACAATATGCCAGGGTTACATTTTGAAAAATAGGCCAGGGTTACATTTTGGTCAATAGACCAGGGTTACATTTTGGTCAATAGGCCAGGGTCACATTTTGGTCGATAGGTCAGGGTTACATTTTGGTCAATAGGCCAGGGTTACATTTTGATCAATAGGCCAGGGTCACATTTTGATCAATAGACCAGGGTTACATTTTGGTCAATAGGCCAGGTTTACATTTTGATCAATATGCCAGGGTTACATTTTGGTCAGGAGGCCAGGGCTACATTTTGATCAATAGGCCAGGGTTACATTTTGACCAATAGGCCAAGGTTACATTTTGGTCAAAAGACAAGGGTTGGATTTTGGTCAATATACAAGGGTTAGATTTTAATCAACAGGCCAGGGTTACATTTCGGTCAATAGACCAGGGTTACATTTTGATCCATAGGCCAGCTTTACATTTTGATCAATAGGCCAGGGTTACATTTTGATAAATAGACCAGGGCTACATTTTGATCAACAGGCCAGGGCTACATTTTGATCAAAGATCAGGGCTACATTTTGATCGAAGGCCAGGGCTACATTTTGATCAATAGGCCAGGGCTACATTCTGATCAATAGGCCAGGGTTACATTTTGATCAATAGGCCAGGGTTACATTTTGATCAATAGGCCAGGGTTACATTTTGGTCAATACGCCAGGGTTACATTTTGATCAATAGGTCAGGGTTACATTTTGGTCAATAGGCCAGGGTTATATTTTGATCAATAGGCCAGGGTTACATTTTGATCAATAGGCCAGGGTTACATTTTGATCAATAGGCCAGGGTTACATTTTGAAAAATAGGCCAGGGTTACATTTTGGTCGATAGACCAGGGTTACATTTTGGTCAATAGGGCAGGGTCACATTTTGGTCGATAGGTCAGGGTTACATTTTGGTCAATAGGCCAGGGTTACATTTTGATGAATATGCCAGGGTTACATTTTGGTCAATAGACCAGGGTTACATTTTGGTCAATATGCCAGGCTTACATTTTGATCAATATGCCAGGGTTACATTTTGGTCAGGAGGCCAGGGCTACATTTTGATCAATAGGCCAGGGTTCCATTTTGATCAATAGGCACGGGTTACATTTTGATCAATAGGCCAAGGTCACATTTTGGTCAAAAGACAAGGGTTGGATTTTGGTCAATATACAAGGGTTAGATTTTGATCAATACGCCAGGGTTACATTTTGGTCAATAGACCAGGGTTACATTTTGATCAATAGCCCAGCTTTACATTTTGATCAATAGGCCAGGGTTACATTTTGATAAATAGGCCAGGGCTCCATTTTGATCAAAGGCCAGGGCTACATTCTGATCAATAGGCCAGGGCTACATTTTGATCAATAGGCCAGGGCTACATTTTGATCAATATACCAGGATTACATTTTGGTCAATAGACCAGGGTTACATTTTGATCAATAGGCCAGGGCTACATTTTGATCAATAGGCCAAGGTTACATTTTGATCAATAGGCCAGGGTTACATTTTGATCAATAGGCCAGGGCTACATTTTGATCAATATACCAGGATTACATTTTGGTCAATAGACCAGGGTTACATTTTGATCAATAGGCCAGGGTTACATTTTGATCAATAGGCCAAGGTTACATTTTGATCAATAGGCCAGGGTTACATTTTGGTCAATAGGCCAGGGTTACATTTTGATCAATAGGTCAGGTTTACATTTCGATCAATAGACCAGGGTTACATTTTGGTCAATAGGCCAGGGTTACATTTTGATCAATAGGCCAGGGTTACATTTTGGTCGATAGGCCAGGGTTACATTTTGGTCAATAGGCCAGGGTTACAGTTTGATCAATAGGCCAGGGTTCCATTTTGGTCAATAGGCCAGGGTTACATTTTGATCAATAGACCAGGGTTACATTTTGATCAATGGATCAGGTTTATATTTTGATCAATATGTCAGGGTTACATTTTGATCAATAGACAAGGGTTCCATTTTGGTCAATAGGCCAGGGTTACATTACGATCAATAGGCCAGGGTTACATTACGACCAATAGGCCAGGATTACATTTTCATAAATAGGACATGGCCACTTTTTGATGAATAGACCAGGGTAAAATTTTGATCAAAAGGCCAGGGTTACATAATTGATCAATAGGCCAGGATCGAATTTTGATCAAAAAATCAGGGTCACATTTTGATCAATAGATCAGGTTTACATTTTGATCAATATGTCAAGGTTACATTTTGATCAATAGACCAGGGTTACATTTTGATCAATAGACCAGGGTTACATTACGATCAATACGCCAGGGTTTCATTTTGATCAATAGACCAGGGTTTCATTTTGATCAATAGACCAGGATTACATTTTGATCAATAGATGAGGTTTACATTTTGATCAATATGTCAGGGTTACATTTTGATCAATAGACCAGGGTTACATTTTGATCAATAGATCAGGTTTACATTTTGATCAATATGTCAGGTTACATTTTGGTCAATAGACCAGGGTTACATTTTGATCAATAGACCAGGGTTACATTTTGATCAATAAACCAGGGTTACATTTTGATCAATAGATCAGATTTACATTTTGATCAATATGTCAGGGTTACATTTTGATTAATAGACCAGGGTTACATTTTGATCAATAGACCAGGGTTACATTTTGATCAATATGTCAGGGTTACATTTTGGTCGATAGGCCATGGTTACATTTTGATCAATAGACCAGGGTTACATTTTGATTAATAGACCAAGGTTACATTTTGATCAATATGTCAGGGTTACATTTTGGTCAATAGGCCAGGGCTGCATTACGATCAATAGGCCAGGATCACATTTCGACAATAGGCCAGGATTACATTTTGATAAATAGGACATGGCCACATTTTGATGAATAGACCAGGGTAAAATTTTAATCAAGAAGCCAGGGTTACATAATTGATCAGTAGGCCAGGATCGAATTTTGATCAAAAGATCAGGGTCACATTTTGATCTACAGGGCAGGAAGCACACTTTTTCAATATACCAGGGTCACCTTTTGATAAATAGACCAGAGATACATTTTGATCAATCATATATCCATTTTTGTGCAATTCTGAAGTAGATATATTTCAAGAACAATATAATTGTGCAGGTTTTGGATTTTTAGCATTTTCGTGGTTGAATACATTATTCTGCTTATTTCAGCTCACACACGAACGAATATGGCCTTCAAACTGGCACACATAGTCGTGGGACTGATCTGTACCGCTGGCTTTCTGCTCTATGTCAATTCCCAGGGATGTGAGTACATTTAACTTTATTATTGAGACTGTCAACTTAATTGTACGACTAAACATAACATTAACATTATATAATAATTATCAATATAGCGATTTTAGAAAAGCATAATTCTGTGACATATGTTACTTATATGTAGGTGTCTGGATAGGGTTTGTTACGATGTTGAATTTAGAGTAACTAGGTGAATATCCAGCAATATAAATAATCTTCATCTTGCATTCATGTATGCAAATTTCGAAGGTCGTTTGAGAAGTATCTGAAAAATTTCATTTTTCATACTGTTGGTCTATAAACACATTGAGCGTAGAAATTAGCAGCGCAAAGACCAGCGGCAATTATTTCGATGATTGCCACCAACGCCGTCCTCATCGTCGATAAAACCGGAGGTATCGCTGTATAATACCAGATACCCCTGGCACACATGGGCATGAATCTTTTTATGGATAAAGCTATTGTAAATTTCAGCCAATCAGTAAAGCAACATCCTGTGTATATTGACTTTGTTTTAAGCGACCATGGGATGTTATCATGTGACAAATGATACAGGTCAACAATAATCATCCAGGAACGCGAGTAGAGGAAAACATTGGGCGGGCTTTAATGCTAATTAAAATAGATGTTATTAAGCAAGATTTGCTGATGGCCTAGGATAGATTTCAACGTTATGTAGAAGGTGCACGAGTTGGACGGAATGGAGCCGGAAGGGAAAACGGAGGGAAACAGTACGATGGACATGGGGCGCATGGGAACTGTTGAGGCTGGGACTATTAAAACGATCGTTTTAAAATTCCTGACCAAGGCTAGAAGCTTCACAAAAAATTGATGTCAAATCACGTCATTCTAAAATCAAAGCTACATAACTCGTAGGATATACATTTGATTATTGTGGATAGGGGCCTACCGGTATACCTACCTTGATAAGTTGCCAGGGACAGCTTTCACATGATGTCGTCTGAATTTCGTTGGAATTCAAATCTGTTGGAAGAAGCGCGATTGTGTTTTCCTCTTAGCGACGCAATCAAATTTTTACAGACGCGACCATAAACCGTTCCAAGGCATCTCAATAAATCATCATCGCGTTGAAAATATTTCAGTTCGCGTGTGATTTTTCCTGACTGCGTTTTTTTCTCAAAACGTCTAACAGCGCATTCGCGCTTTCAATGTTACGCTATATAACATGTCCGTGCTGAAATTGAGTGAGTGAGTGAGTGAGTGAATAGAATTTAACGTCGCTTTCAACAATATTTCAGCTATATCGCGACGAACCAAATAAGCACCACCCAGTCAAGTTGCGTTCCTGCTACTTCATTGTTTACAATGGTGCAACCAAGTCAAACTTGGCAAAGCTAGATCCTGTTCTCCATCAAGGACTAAGACTTTGCCTAGGTGCGTTAAGAACATCTCATGAAGAAAGCTTGTATGTCGAAGCAGATGCATTTCCTTTAGATCTTCGAAGAATTAAACTATCGCTGTAATATGTCTCAAAATTACGATCACATCACTCAAATCCTGCATATATGACTGTGTTTTCAACCCTCAGTACGCAGATTTCTATTTAAAGAAACGCTCGATTATTTCACCTCTTGGAATCCGCATGAAACCACACATTGTGGCAGCTGGCATTAAAGTTAGTCAAATTTTACCTAACAAGCTTTTGCCAACTCCACCATGGCAGTTAGCCAAACCAGAAGTAGATATTTCACTGACAAAATATAAAAAGACAGACACGAGCCAGCTCCTGTATACACAAGAATTTGGTCTACTGAGAGAGAAATACAGATCACATCAGGCTATTTTTACAGATGGTTCTAAAGATGGTGAGAGAGTAGCATGTGCTACTATATTTAGTTCCAAAACTAAAACCTATCGTCTACCAGGTAAAAGTTCCATATTCACTGCAGAGGCAAAAGCTCCTTTGTCGGCTTTAGAAGGTATTGGGTCCACTAGAAGGAAAAAGTATGTCATATTCTCGGATTCGCTATCATGCCTTCAAGCGATCAAAAGTGGAAATTCAGCTCATTCTACCATCTTTAAAATTCTACAATTATATTACATTAGATTTGATCAATATATCGATATTGTGTTTTGTTGGGTGCCTAGTCACGTTGACATCAAAGACTGATAAAATGGCTAAGGCAGCTCTGGATAAAGAGGTTGATCCTGTTGGAATCCCATACAGCGATTTCAGACCATCTATCTGTGCTTACGTAAGGAAGCTGTTTCAATCTGTATGGGATACTATGGATAATAACAAACTTCACGAGTTCAAAAAATCTGTTGGTTATGCTCATCTGAACAGCCAGAAACGTTTCGATCAGGCAATGATTACACTATGTAGGATCGGCCATACAAGATTATCTCACGAATATTTACTACAAAAGAGCCGATCCCATGCCGGTGTATTCCATGCCATGAAGATCTCACGGTGAAACATATTCTCATAGAATGCATAGATTTTACGATTGTAATAGATACTTTTTATCGAGCAGCTACGCTGGAAGATCTTTTTAGCCGAGTAAAAGAAGATTGTATTTTAGATTATTTGAGAGAGATTGGTTTGTTATACAATTTTAATGTTTGTACCTGTTTTAACGCATTAGTTTGCTGAGTTGTTGACTTGAATACTTAGAATTTTGTTTGATTGTCGCTATATAACTGAAATATTGCTGAATGCGACGTTAAACCGTAATTCTCTCTCTCTCTCTCCTGCTACTTCAAAGAAGAAATCTTTTAAGCAGCATGGAACCAGACACCCTCCATCCACCCTATAAAACACGGAGGACAGCGCACAAGACACAGACAGGACGCTTACATGTACATGGTGCAATAAAGACAAGTGATATTACAATGCTAGACATCACATATCAAGTTCCTGTTGCTTCTCAGCAAAATGCATTGAAGCAACAAGAATCCATGCCCACCCAACCACCAACCCGCAATGAAAGTTGGCGGAGCGCGATTGACTATGCAAGATGGTCAAGGTATCGCCTTTGGCTCAAAAACAAGACGTTGTGAAGATGGGCCCACCTTCGTTCCACTGCATGCACACTGTCGTAAAGCAGAACTTGGTGTCCTCGTGTAACCTGCAAGGCCTCTGAAGGCGCGGATTGTAAATTATTTCTAATGAAACAGACAGTCCACAGAGCCGTATATCTGAAATTTCAAACGATTGCTACATCAACGCCCGGTGTCACTGTCACCGGGCTGAATGTGCAGTTCATGAACGAAGACCCATATGTCATAATTTTTATTCACTTGGTGAGGAGGGAACACAAAAAAATGTCGTCCTATCACACTTTTTACCATATCTCAAGAACTAAGTAAAATGACCAGAAGAGCTCAACGTTTTGACTTGACTTCTTAATTTGGTAATCTATAATCAATTATTGATTAATATTCGTATTCTAGGCGCTGAGGATCATGGGTAAATCAAAATGACGCCATCGAATGTCCTCCGAGCCTTGCTTTTTGGCTGTTTCTCGCACAATTTCTAGAATTTCGTTTTGATTCGAGGCCCATAAAGCTAAATTCTCTTGCCTAAAATATTGATATTTTTCATCGTATTTGGCAGCTCGTTAGAAAAGATATCGGGAAAGAAATTCAAGTTACCTGCTACAAATATCATATATCTACTGTGACATCAACTGAGGAGTCAGTGAAATTTTGGTGAGGGAAACCAGCCTATCCTCCAATGATGAGGGAATTGTGTGGGTCACAAACCAGCCTATTCTCCAATGAAGAGGGAATGGTGTGAGTCACAAACCAGCCCACCCTCCAATCACCCCCAATGCTGTGGTAATTATGTGAGTCACAAACCAGCACTGCGTGAAATGGTCAAGTTTCCAATTCCGGAAACCCGCCGGAAACCTATTGGAAACTGTGTCGCTACAGTTTCCAATAGGTTTCCGGCGGGTTTCCGGAATTGGAAACTTGACCATTTCACGCAGTGCAGCCCACCCTCCAATCACCCCCAATGCACCCCGTGGGGCTTCCTGTGATTGACATGGGGTGTCGTTGTGCACACCGCAGGTCATGGTAAGAATAGGCCTCAGCTCCTCAGACGGCTTGTCTGAGGACAAGGCGACTAACTGAGGCACCCGTGGGGTTCCCGGGTGTGAAAAGGAATAGGACCCAACGTCGTGATATGAATGAAATATAGTTGAAATCATCATATTCAGTCACTCACTCACTCACTCACCCCCTTTGCTGTGGTTGACCAAAAAATTGTTCAGGGCGGGTGCAGCTGGTAATATATGTATATGTTTTGTTGTTTTTGTCAGCAAACTGTGCCTCGGGAGCTAACTGTGCAGATTGTGCGGATGGGTACTTCGGCCTGGTGACGCTGACAAATGGCAGAGTTATAAGGGTCTGCTGTCCCGGCTGTAGAAGTAAATATTTCAGATACCAGAGTGACCCGAAACCAGGCTGTACGTGCGACTTCGATAGTAAGTGTTTAGCATTTTCTCATTTTCCCAACTTTTTCAGAGTCAAATCATCTGCATATACGCCAGCCTAATGTCTGATAGTAGTTCTCGGCCAGGAATATATTAGTGATGTTTAAGAGTTCTGCATTTCCACCGAATTGATATTTTATCATAGTAACATATACACAGCTATAAAAAGAAACACACATATCGGTAAAAGTTAAAATGCCTAGTCGAGACGATTGGACTGGTTAGGGGAACAAGGCGGCTGGACATCCCAGAATACTGATTTTGGTCTAACTTGCCGTGACATGAATGAAAAATGCTAGATTGTTTACTAAACCTCACTTGTACAGTGACTGGTGGACGATAATTCGAATTTTGCTTCGTCACAAATACCTGTGAAATGTAGATCTCTATCATCTGCCGAGGGCGCAAAACATGAGAGAGCTACAACTAAAGACAACTGACCGCTTCCTGGTTCAAATGCCCGTCTGTTACCACTGATCAAGCAAATAAAATGCATCAGTATGCACAAAAACAATATACGAATACTTACAAATCTGTTTAGCTCGAGCATTTTGGATGGGAATTGTACGAAATCGACATTCATCTTCAATTCGTATATGCATATGTCAACCCTCCCAGCAGCCATGACTTCCGTCTTAGCTTATCTAGTGATCCCTGCGATGAGGTTGGACTTCCTAAACTATGTCACATGACAGTATACCGATGAATTTAGCTCAGCTAGCCTAGCTCAGTGGTAAAAGACACGGAAATTTGGTCCAGAAATCTATCAGCGTTCTTGGGTGCTTTGCATCCTCGGCATCAGCTCCGGTGGGGCCTTCTTCTATACTACGTGAGAACAAGGCCCCGGAGTCAAGCCACTCACCAGATGTAGTTGTTTGGAAAGTGCCGGACGGGCAATATTTGCCGAAACCGTTGACCATAACCATAAAAATAATTCGATGCTATGTCCACTTACCTTTCATAAGACACCTTGTTTATGAGTGACTGTCCATTTTTAGCTTTGCAAAACATCTAAACTCTGAAAAGAGGGTAAAACTGTCCACATCGCCGCTGTGCGTGTAGTGTTTGTCGCACGGTGTTGTGGCGCGTAATCGATGTTCTGATTTATGCAAGTTTTACCCCCTCTTTCGAGTTTAGATGTCTTGCAAAGCCAAAAATGTACATTAACTCAAAAGAAGGTGTCTTATGAAAGGTAAGTGGACATAGAATCGAATTATTTGATTGGTTATGATCAAGGGGTTGGGCAAATATTGCCCGTCCGGCACAACTACATCTGGTAAGTGGTTTGGCTCCGGGGCCTTGTTTTCACGTAGAAAAGAAGAAGGTCCCACCGGAGCTACCTTTGACAGATGGGAGAGAGCTACATTTCATAGCTACATCACAAAATGTGTTTTAGCCATACATCAGGGTTGTAACCGTAGCTGTTTAACGATATTTTTCTATTAACTTCGAGCTATTCAATACACTATGTACGTCTTTTTTCTCTCCAAGGGATGGTAAACAACGAAACGTGTTCGAAAGGTGAACAGTGTTGTGGATGTGAATACGACAAGCCGTTAGAAATCAATAGCATGCCAGTCTGTTGTGCACAATGCAAGGCGGGACGAATCACCGCCAGCTCCACAAAATGTGGCTGTGTCATCAGATAAGCTTCTGTCCTGGTCAAGTACGGAACGAGATTGTTGTAAGCTACATGCCAGGCACAGCTTGAAATCGGAGCCTTAATGAACAGTTATCACTGGTTCTTCAATATGAACTATTATATAAGCATGGCCTATTTTCTCTTTTCTTATGTTCTCTTTTACTGTGGCACGTTGTATTTCTCTGTTGGAAGAAGCAGACACCTTAATTTGTAACTAGTTCGAAAAAATTGTTCCCTCTGGAACTAACTGATTCTGTGTAGATTTAAATTATCGGTCGACATTCGCAAAGTACAACTTTAATGGAGAATGTAAAAGAACTAAACTAGTGTGAAATTTACCACAGAAAAACAGGTGTAGTGTTTTTAGAGAAACAGCTATAGTGCTATTGGAAACTCAAGAGCTCGAAGCGAGGTCACGTTGATTACATGTGAAGCTCTGGTTCCACTCGAGTAAACATTAGGTAGTTTGGTGAGGTTTAGTTCCCAATGAGATGTGGTGGAACAGCGCCAAAAGAAATATTACCTCATCGAAAGAAATGATTATCTTCTGGAATACTTGATACATTGTTACGATGGGTGTTAGGATTCATAAACAAAGGCGTCTTCCAGTAGTGTATTAGTGCGAAATTACCGATTTCCAGGTGGAAACCTCACGTTATTCACTCTGTAAACATTGACGGATCAACCATCAGAACCTTACATCGACAAACTCCTTGATCAAATGATGAGAACGTTTTTGTGTAAGCTATCTTGGTTAGATTCAATCTTCATACGTTTACAGAGAGAATGTGTTATTTCACCTCGAAATCGACGATTTTGCAAATAAACCCTATTTTATGTTATTGTGCATGGACCCATTAGTCTCAGTATACTTGAAATGACTCCGATCATCAATTAGAGATGTATTTGTATAATAATTGCAAGAATCTTTCATGTGGTAATATTTTATTCTGACACATACACCGCACAATCGTTTGGACCGAAACCTCCCTTTAGAACAAACCACACGGTCACCAATCCAAAGATGATCCGTTTGTGCAGTGTCCCGTGACTTCAGCTGATCAGCTACTGGTTTGAATAATTTCACATTGCCATAGTTCAGTTCAGTTCAGTTGGTAGATCCCTCCTCTATATAGGAGCACCTCCGTATAGGAGTACATATTAATATACAATCAATTGGAACCACTTGGAATATGCGTTTCATATATTTTAACACAGGATAATATTTTGAACTGGTGATAGCTTTCAAGCATATGAATCTTTCTTTGAACGCTGGGAAAATATAGTACATATTCTCCTGGGTTACAATACAGGGCAATGTGAAATTATACGGACCAGCAATTAATATCCTATCAATGCGCCCCAATCGTACATTCATGAGCGCCCATACCATGAATATTTAATATCATTATGACATCATGGTCGCATCTGGACTAATCCGCTTGCAGTCGGGGAGGGGAGATAGGGTCACCGTGTCCGTTTACCCCAATGTTTACACCAAAGACCAGTCCATATATCCACCCCGTATTATGGTGCCACAGTGTCGGGACCGCGGCAACATGAAAAAGACACCCCGCCAGCGCGTCGTCTAATTCGGCTGAGTCAACCAAAAATTCTCTATCTCCGTCACTATGAAGCGTTCTCAGGATTGGTTGACACTCGAGTTACTGCAAACCTGTTAGATCCTTCAAACGACATATCCAAATGGGAGAGCAGATAGGATTTAATTTTAATTAGATTGTACGAACCAGTAGCTGATCAGTAGTAGTCACGGGTCACTGCACAGACAGGCTCTTCTCTATTCTCTCAATAATGCGCAAAAGGCGGATTGGTTCTCCCAGGATAAGGGGATAACAACTGCGAGTCCGTATATATCTGTTGTTCACCGCATCAATTATCTGAAGTTTCTCTCAGTATCACAACTTGTGTGTAAAAATAAAGAGGATATGTTACGTCTACTTATTGAGTATTTTGTGTATGACGTCTCGCATAGCTTTTGAATTCTGTCACAATTGCGACAAAGGGATGCTTTATCACCATCTAAATTGCGACAAAGCAGGTTAGGACCGCGACAGTCGATTTCAATGAAGCATCCTCGACGATGCTGAGGCGGCTTATCCAAAAAAGAGGTCAATACGTTATTTTATGGGCAACACCTTTTTTGCAGAAGAGCGACGTTTCGGTGCAGATACTATAGTATCTTATATCAAACCATAAAAAGCACTGAACAGTTTGCAGATTACATTCGTGAAGTCAAAGTGCGTTTCAATTAGGAGATAACACTATTACTGATGTTCAAACCGCCACGTTTATGCAGAATAAGCCGAGTAGTATAGAAAAAACAGAAATCTCTCAGTATTCGTGGAAATGCGAACCTTGAACAAGTAGTCCAAGAACTACACCACTTTTAATCGTACGGCATATTTGTGGTCAAAGCTGTTGCATTTTGGATGGAAAATGTGATTTTTCGATTTTTTGACTAAATTTTCAAAGAAACTAATAAAACCAATGTATAATTACAAAATATGTGATTAAAATATATATCTGGCTCCAAATTGAACTGGTCCAAACCGCCACGTTTATGCAGAATAAGCCGAGTAGTATAGAAAAAACAGAAATCTCTCAGTATTCGTGGAAATGCGAACCTTGAACAAGTAGTCCAAAAACTACACCACTTTTAATCGTACGGCATATTTGTGGTCAAAGCTGTTGCATTTTGGATGGAAAATGTGATTTTTCGATTTTTTGACTAAATTTTCTAAGAAACTAATAAAACCAATGTATAATTACAAAATATGTGATTAAAATATATATCTGGCTCCAAATTGAACTGGTCCAAGCACACACCTGAGACAAAAGCCATATGATTACAGTGGTCTCACACGATGATTTCTTCAGTGACTCCGTCAACGCCCGTCGTTACTCCTTAAGACGTCTCAACGCCTTAACGCCTTAGCTTATTGATTGAAATTGTAGTTTAAGGGCCGCTTCCCATTCGGATTTCGCGGCCCATCAACTCAATGTTTTATTCGATTCTCGCGGTACATTACGTTGTTTATTGAATATCTTTTCCAGCGCTAAATATATAAATAAATAAATATATAAACAAATAGATAAATAATAAATAACAATGAGTGATTAGTAGGAGATATAAATAGAAGTAAATAAGAATCGCTATATGTACAAGTTCGTAAGTCTCTTTCTGTTTTTGTTTTGTTTTGTTTTTTTTGTTAAGTTATACTGGTAATTGGGAGTTCACTGTAATCGCGTGTATGATTCCTTTGTCTTGGTACCCCATAGTACGCACAAAGCCGCCCAGAAAAAACTGGGAGAACCAGGGCGTCTTCAGGATTCTTAGAGCCGACTTCCCGACTGACGCCCTCGGGAACAGGGCGGGGTCCTTCCAGAAATCTGTGCCTGTAACAATTGCTTGGAGTGTGTATTGGGGTACAGAACGACAGGTCTACGTTCTATATTTCGTGAAAGTCAAAGGATCATATTCTGTGTTGAGGCGTCAGTTGGGTAACATCAAGTGGGGTAGCGTGTCCGGAATGGTCTAGGGTCGAGTATTCTGATTCTGGGTGTTCTTGCTATGCGGCGTTGTCACTCAAGGCGCGGTTAGTATTCTTGTAATCGTCATCCGTCTTCTGTTTTAGGTCTTGTCCAACTCGTCTGTGGTCTTCGGTGTGCCTGTATCATATGAAATAGAAGGCTTGTAGTCATTCTTGTTTTCTATTGTTTTTCGATGCAATAATTTGATATATCTTCCTCCCAACAACAGGCACCCCCCGACCGTCGGTCACATAATATGAATAGCAATATATAATTGGGTAAATAGATGGACAAATGGATAAATAAATAAACATTTCGATGGATTCAGTACTTGGTGAATACACAAATAAACAGCTCTGTATTATTTCTGAATGCATTATCGTTTGATGGCCATAACAAATTTGTAGGACAATGAGATAGACGGCCCTCAGTATCAAGGTAACTCCGCCATCACCATTTCCTATATTTTATGCCGAATAATGCTCGCTATATGCGATTTGGCCGTGCTATTGTTGTCGTGAATTCAATTAGATTTGGCCATCGCTTGTTTTGTAGGACAGTGGAACAGACGGCCCTCAGTATCAAGGTAACTCCGTTGTTGCCATGCCTATTTTATTTCTAAATGAGTCTGTGACATTTTGGCCGGATGTTATGTATGGATAGTTATTATGGCCATAATGTTTTGTATGGCTATGGTGCAGACGGCCCTCAGTATCAAGGTAACTCCGCTGCAACCATACCATTTGTTTAAGTCAGAAGAATGATTTGGCCTCTATCAAATCGTGTGATAGTACTTGGTGTACTAGTGATTGATTATGTGGAGAAAAAAAAAAAAAAAAAAAAAATGTTGACTGCGCATGCACGGCGGTAGTATTATATACTGGAATAACAACCAGCAGCTTTGATAAAATTTATTAAGGACTTGAATACCTGATTTCTAATGGGGGGCTTAGGGTTTAATATCGCTGGTAATGTTAAGGGAGTGTTGGATTTTTTTAATTCGTTTCTAAGTGCCTCACGTTGTCGGTTTTGGATTGGGCATTCAAGCAGGACATGTTCTATTGTTTCTTCTACATTGTTGCATGCGGTACAGAGTGGTGAGGTGTTTTTCAGAAGCATGGACAGATGTGATTTAAGTCCGGTTTTGCCTAGTCTTAATCTGGTGATAATGCGGTCGTCACGTTTGCTGTCTAGCTGGAATCCACAACTCCGTCTTTTCCCCTTATCTAGAATGCTATGTAGCCATCTACCTCGGTTTTCTTCGTTCCATTCTTTTTCCCATTTACTATCTATTCTGGTTCTAATGATGGAATTCAGTTCTTTGGTTCCTAGTCCTATATGCACGTCAGGTGCAGTTTTGGTGAGGCTATCTTTGGCTGTCCTATCGGCGGCTTCATTTCCCCTAACGCCCACGTGGGCGGGAATCCAAGCTAAAATGGCGTCAATGTCATTGTCTCTTATTTGTGTACATAGAATTTCTATTTCGCGTATGAGGTCAGGTCTGCTGTCGGATTTGGAGTTCTCTATAGATATCAGTCCGCTTAAGGAATCACTAAGAATAACGGTGGAAACCGGTTTGTTCTGGAGAACCCATTCGAGGGCCTTGATTATGGCGACTAATTCAGTGGTGTATACAGACATATTGTCTGGTAGTTTGAAACCTTCGTGAATGTCAAGTTCTGGAATAACGAATGCAGAACCTGTATTGTGACTTGTGTTTTTGGAGCCGTCTGTATATATTTTCAAGCGATTTTTTCAATGTGTGTCAATATATTCGAGGGCAGTGACCCTTATATGCTCTGGGTTGTCCTGTTTGGTGATGTGGCTATGTATATTCGTGTCCACGTGTGGTGTGATTAGTTGCCATGGTGGTCTATTGACCTTGTCAGTGTCAGAGATACAAGAGATTGGAATGTCGTGTTCTTCGAATAATCGTTCTATCGTGTAACCGAGTGGTGCAGAGTCTTTTTCCCATTTTGATTTTAGGAATTCGTATTCGGTTTTTGGGCCAAAAATTTTGTGGCATGGGTGGTTTTCGCCCTTGGCTATTGTTTTCCCTGCATATTTCATTGACAGCTCTTCTCGTCTTAAATGTAAGGGTTTTTCATTAGTTTCTATTTGTAGACTGCATAAAGGAGTCCCTTTGAACGCCCCGGTGGCTATTTTTAAGGCCGAATACTGAATGCTGTCTATTCTTTTTAAATGGGTCTTGCATGCTGATTGATACGCGATTGAACCATAGTCTATTTTGGATCTGATGAGTGTTTGATATAATTTGATTAAGCTAAGTGTATTGGCCCCCCAGTTGGTACCCGATACGCACCTCATAAGGTTCAGGTCTTTGTTACACCGAATAATTAATTGGTCAATGTGGTCTTTCCAAGTGAGTTTTCGGTCGAATATCATACCTAGGTATTTGACACTATTCTTAAACTCAATTTTCTGTCCTCCTAGTGATAGCTTGACGTCTGTGTTCTGTTTATTTGAGAATAGCACACCGGTAGTTTTGACAGCTGAAAATTTGAATCCCCATTTATCGGCCCAATCGCTGACTGTATTCAGTACCTTTTGCATTATACTTGTTAGTTTATTTATCGAGCCAGCAGATTTCCACATGGCAGCATCGTCAGCAAAAAGTGATTGTTCAATTTCAGGATGTTTTGTGTCAATTTCGTTGGCCAGGCCATTAATCAGGATGTTAAAAAGAGTGGGGCTTATGACGCTGCCCTGTGGGGTGCCGTTATCTAGCTGGTGGTCCATGGATATGGTGTTACCAATACGAACTTTGAAGTTTCGGTCATGAAGAAAATTTTTTATCCAGTGTTGTATTCTGCCCTTTATTCCCAGGTTGTTTAATTGGGTGATAATCCCGTCCTGCCATACAAGGTCAAACGCCTTTTCTATATCCAAGAAAATTCCTAATGTATATTGGCGTTTGGCATTACCCTTTTTTGATAGAGTGTTGGAGTCTGGCTATGTGGTCTAAAGTACTTCTGTTTTTCCGAAAACCGCTTTGTGTTTTGTTTAACAGGTTGTTGCTTTCCAGGTGATATTCAAGTCTGTTTTTGACCATGGTTTCCATAATTTTGCATAAATTTGACGTGAGTGAGATCGGCCTATATGACTTACTGTCTGAAGGGTCTTTACCAGGTTTTGGTATTGGGATAACAATAGATGATTTCCATTTGCTCGGGAGTCGTTTGGTCTTCCAGCTCACATTAATTAATTTCAGGATTAGTTCCTGCGTGTTGTTTGGTAGGTGCTTTAGGATTGTATACCCTAGTTTGTCTTCGCCGGGTGAACTTTCTTTTTTAGAGTGTAGAGCTTTTCTGTATTCACGCCTTAGCTTAACACCTTGACACCAGTCATAACACCTTAATCCCCTATCTCACCTATCTCAACGTCTTAACGGCTTAGCTTAACGCCTTAACCCCCTATCGTAAAGTCTTGACGCATTGTCAGTCGTCCAATCACACGCATATGTTTTGACCATTGGCCCTTGTCCCTTGACAAAAGTGACGTCATCACCGGATATCGCCGGAAGTGAAGTCTTCGCGCATACTCATACAGATGCATACTCGTCCGGTGGTTCACCCGCACCCTTGGTGTACTCTATGCCCTACGGGATATAGGGTACAGGGTGTACCACCTGACGAGTGGTCTTAATATTTGTATGTGATCGGACGGTTAACACTGCGCTAAAGCGTTACGATAGAGCGTTAAGGCTTTAAGCTATGGCGTTGAGATAAGGAGTTACGGCGTTAAGATAGAGCGTTGGGGCGTTGTGACGGGCGTTAAGGCGTTGAGACGGACGTTAAGGCGTTGAGATGAACGTTAAGGCGTAACGACGGACGTTGACGGGCGTCACTGCATTTCGATGAATTAGTTTCAATTCCATGAAATATCTGGATCCATCAGAGCTACTGGGCTACTTCACCAGGGTGTTGAAGCGTTCAGTTCGGCGTTGGCGAGCGTTACTGTCCATAAAAGCAGGCGTATCCCCAAAAAACGTGCACAGTGGACGTTCAACCGTCAACATGACTTATACTTGCTTCGAGAGCGAACGCACGTTCACCAGACATTATTATGTGATGCAACACCAGAAGAATATACATGGGATTGAAAACACCGAGGGACAAGAATCCGATGCGGATGCTGAGAATATACCAGCTGATTCTGAGAGTCCGCCGACTGATACGGAAACGGAAACTGCTGAGAGTTTATCTACTGATACGGAGAGCTTGACCTCAGATAGTCAGACTAGAATTTTTCGATTTTTTTAATTCATTAAAATGTTCATATCTCTGGAACGGGAAGGGCTACTGAGATGAAACTTACGTCACGGTGACGTAATAGTGACGTCACAAGATGAATTAGACGGATTTTGGAAAAGTCTCTTTATCTCGTAGAGCCGAAACTTAGACCGTTGGATAGCCGCGGACCACGCGCATGCTTCGATCGCCGTGATTTCGTCATACTGACGTCCTCATATGAGGAAAATGAGGGTTTAGAAAAGAGAAATTGAAATGCTGAAAAGGGACTCGAAGCTACAATCGTGTTATTAGCGAATGTCAAGACGGTACACAAATACAGCTCGGGAGAATCTCGAAACTCGGGGTTCGGGAGGAGCTCCGAGCTCTGTGAGCTCGGAGTTAGGAAATGAGGCAGTTGGAAGCTCGGAGCTCCGAGCTTCTCCCGAGTCCCGAGCTCCATCCCACAGCTCCGAGCTCTGTAGTTTCTCAAAGGGGCTTACATCCAAATGTGCCCTCATCTGTGGTGCACCCTGTCCGGCGTTATCTGGACTCCATTCCGTGAGATGGCTTCGGTCTATACGATTATCATGTATGGAAAGCAATGTTTACGTAGATTAAATAACGTGGAAAATGAATTCGAAAACCTATGTCACACACGAGAGTATTAAAGCATCCCTAAACGATGACGGTGAGCTACGGGATGTGGAAAGACGTCATGGGTGATGAAATTCTTAGAAGAATGGACCCTTAGCTCCGACACGCGTTGTATGGTGCTACAGCCAATGGCAGCCCGCCTACGAAACTACAAGTTTAGCCCACACGGCATCTTCCTTATATCACCATGAGCACTACAGAATCCACGTTGCCTGATTTAAACTTTGAACCCGACAACGAGGATATTCTAACCGAAGCGCTGAGTCGAACCGACGTTCAAGTCGATGCTATTATTGATACAGCTCAAGGTGGGACCAACGAGGCCTCTCAGTACCAACGCATGCGTTGTCATCTTTACACGCTCATAGACGACATCCAATGGGTGACCCGGGTATGTCTTCTGCTGCATAAGAAACAGATAGTACCCGAAGAGAATACCAACACAACTACCCGTGCCCAGAATCTGCTGACCCTGCATGAGGCATTTCAAACCTTTATGGAGACGCAGCTGGAGACGAGAAATTATCTTTTTCAACCCCTAACATAATGATGTCCAGTCGGACAGACGATTAAGATGTGGAAATACTTATTCGATAAGTTGATTGATAGCGTTAGTAACATTAACGACTATGACAAAAACAGTGACAGTGAGGACTCCGAAATCATCGATTCCGAATAAAGACCCCAGTAGAAATAGTAGTAGATAAACATTGAATGGAAGACTAGATGCGGAAATGATAGCCACAACAGAGGCGATGTATTCATATAAGCCGATGATACTTTTCTCTTGTTATTTGCAAAGCGATGCTATGAGTTGATGAATAAAGAGATTCGTATTGGTTTGTCTGCGTTTTATACTACTCATGTAATTCCTCCTCCTTCTCCCCATCCACCTCCTCCTCTTCCTCCTCCTCCTCCTCCTCCTCATCCATCTCCTCGTTCTCCTCTATCCCAATACGCCAATGCAAGTTATATGAATCCTGTTCAGACATGTCCTCTCGTGTTGAAACATGTGCAGCGAAAGACATGTTAAATATAGAAAAAAGCAATAACGGGTATATACTGTCCATGTATGAGCAGAACAAATAGATATCAGTGCACGTACGTTTAGTGTGAGTGAAGTTTATGCAGTATTGATCCCAGAACCGTATATGGTCTGGTCACTGATAGTATCGATCGTTTCTGGTATACCTCGGGTTATATACATACAGTAAACGGTATATTAATTAATAAATTACACGTAGATCACTGGTAATACATCTAGTGTACAGCCTGGACATTCGCTAATAACACGATTGTAGCTTCGAGTCCATTTTCAGCATTTCAAACTCTCTTTTCTCTATCCGATGATGCGGGATCCTAAACCCTCATTTTTCGCAGATACGGAGACTTTGACAAAATCCGTCTCATTTATATGATGACGTCACTATGACGAAATCACGGCGATCGAGGCATTTGCGTAGTCCGGGGCTAACCAACGGTCTAAGTTTCAGCTCCAGGAACCTCCCGTTCTAGAGATATAGAAACTTTTCCAAAATCCGTCTAATTCATCTTGTGATGTCACTATGACGTCATCATGACGACGCGTCTTACTCTTGGGTATCCAACGACGTAAGTTTGATCTCAGTAGCCCTTCCCGTTCCAGAGATATGAACATTTTAATGAATTTCGAAAAAAAAATCGATACATTCTTTTGGTCTGAAACGAAATTTCTAGGCTTTACGCGTATAATTACAGATTCTACCTATTCATCGAGTATATTTTAATGAAGTTTTCGGGAAAAATAGCCGTCTCAGCTCAGTAAGGGTCATAGAACCAGTCGTGCGTGACGAAATGCGTGGTATATATACGCAGCTGTCCTCGGGCTATAACGTACCTTATTTAGTCGATCTATTTCTGTCCAGGGCTACAACGTTCTATATTTAAACCGGGCTATTTAGCTTTCTTCGATATAGCACACCTAGAACTTCGCAGTGGGCTTTAGGTAGGTCGACCGCAAAACCGGGTCAATCGGTGGATCGTGGACGTGGTGACACCTCGGGCTATAGATACGGACCGCTGAGCAGACAGACACCGCAAACACCCCTCGGGCTATGGATGCGGTCCAATGAACAATGCAGCTCACCTCCGGGCTATAGGTACAGTCCTATAAATATACGATGAACACCGTACCTCTAGGCTATAGGTATGGCTCTATAAATAGACGATGAACACCACACCTCCAGGCTAAAGGTATGGATCGTAAATAACCTTGAACACCGTCAAAAAACATGGAGCTATAGACACGGGTCCATAAATAGACGATGAACACCGCACGAACTCCACCTATTTATGACGTCACCTGGACCTGCTTATGACGTTATCGGCTTCCATGGCTTCCATGTGCTCGAACTCTCTTTTCACGTTCTACTTATGATGTAACATTGGGGAGAACAAACTATATGAAAACTTGAAACGTATGAACGTGTTGATTTCTCTTTCTCTCATCTGTCTGCACCATGGCGTGAAGGCGTGAGTTGAGGCGTAAGATAGGGCACTAAGGCGTTAAGATGGGCGTTGAGGCGTCAAGTTAGGCGACGAGGCGTTGTGATAGGTATTAAGGCGTTGTGTGGGATTCCACTTCTCTTGCTACATGTATTGCTATACAAATAACCTTGAAGTGCCTGGGGCATAGTCAGCACCTCCGAAAGTGCCCTTTCTCTACTACACATCAGTGCGTGTACACGTTTCACCCCCATGCTGGCTCTACCAGACATCTATAAATAAAACATTGGGTTTTCCCCGAAAATTCCGCGAAAAAGTTACCCTGACATATTGGGCTTTTCCCCCGCAAACCCCCGTACAATATCCCGGCGTAGAATATGTTTTCATTCAAAATGTTTTGTTCCCTGAAGTGAATGGATTGATACATACACCTTGTCGACTCGTTAGTATTATATAACAGTATAGTACAATCTCTCACAAAAACAAAAACAGGCATTAGGATAAGGCGTTAAGGCTTTATTAAAGATAGAGCGTTAAGGCGTTGAGGCTCTTCACAAAGGTCATAGGTCAAATATACTGAGTTTCTACGTTCTCTACTACTAAGGCGCAACTGGATTACTTCCCTTGATTTGGCAACAACAAAATTCCCATTTCTCCGATTCACCAGGTGTGGAGTCCGTTTTCCGCTTTTTATTTCCGGGGAAAATCCTAATTTTACATGCATACGCTATCACACTCTGCATCTCTCGGCAGGCCACGATCCACTGGAGACCGATATTGGCCCATATAGACATAGTTGATAGGGCTTTTCTATATTTTAGGGGTCAAGTCCGCGATTCAGAATATTATATTTTCATGGCAAATCCTAGTTTTACAGGCATCCCGTAGCGCTCGAGGAGCGCTTCACGCGGATACTCTCGCGACCGCATAGGCCCACTATTGGCACACGTCGATCCGAAAACGTCCACCCAAGTTCCCTTTTCCCAGAATTCCTTTTCTGCGCGTGTGTATCATTGCCTTACATTCAGCATACACCGGGCCAGTCGGACGCTACTCCACGAATGTTTCAAACTGATGGATCACACGACCCGTTTGAACCAATATTGGTCCACCCAAACCCCAAAACGTCCACTTCAAATCAGATTGTGCACCACTCATGAGCAGGTCAACCCATGGCCTCGGGACCCCTCCCATCGTATTCTACGAGGTGCCACACTCTGTACCGTAAATGTCCATGCGTGGGTTGCCCATTGGGCTTAACATTGAAATAACTGAAGAATATGTTTGGTCTGATTGAGGGGCAGATAACCCTTGCTGGGCCGTCACGTGATCGGAAGTGACCTTTGCCCCGGAAATGCCTTTTGACCCGGAAGTGACCTTTTGAATGCGCAGTTGGGCAGTAGTAACGAAAGATGTCATTTTGGGCGTGAGCAATTACAACACACATAAGGGAAGTGGGAAGAGGTGCCGACATACTGACTGCGTCACATGACTTCACAGAATAGTCTTCTGGTTAACCTATTCTAAAGCACAGACCAAGAATCGAACGATTCGTGATATGTGTTGTATCTCAGGTACGCTTTTATTGTACCTGTGGCAACTTGGATGATATGACCACACGGCCCCTAGCACCGGCATAAGCGGTATTAGATACAAATCTAGAGAGCTATGATGGAAATGCTCTGACAACTCGTATACTGGTAATTGGTGAGCTGTTTCGCTGTGACAACTCGTACATTGGAGATTGGTGAGCTGTGTCGTCGTCAGATGTAAATGGCGGCATTTAACACAAAAGACTAGTTCGTAAGGCCCGATGTCGACCCAGCATCAACTTCCCACAAAAATGCCAACATATATCAAAGACCAAAACGTCTGTACAGGGGGCGGGCCTCGGGGACGAAACGTCCACCAGCAGAATCTCGCCATATACAGGAAAAAATTACAACACATATAAGGGAAGGTGGAAGAGGTGCCGACATGCTGACTGCGTCACATGACTTCACAGAATAGTCTTCTGGTTAACCTATTCTAGAGCACATACCAAGAATCGAACGATTCATGATATGTGTTTTATCTCAGGTACGCTTTTATTGTACATGTTCATGTGGCAACTTGGATGATCTGACCACACAGCCCCTAGCACAGGCAAAAGCGGTATTAGATACAAATCTAGAGAGCTATGATGGAAATGCTCTGACAACTCGTATACTGGTAATTGGTGAGCTGTTTCGCTGTGACAACTCGCACATTGGAGATTGGTGAGCTGTATCGTCGTCAGATGTAAATGACGGCATTTAACACAAAAGACTAGTCTGTAAGGCCCGATGTCGACCCAGCATCAACTTCCCACAAATGCCAACATATATCAAAGACCAAAAGATCTGTACAGGGGGCGGGCCTCGGGGACGAAACGTCCACCAGCAGAATCTCGCCATATACAGGTAAAAATTACAACACATATAAGGGAAGTGGGAAGAGGTGCCGACATACTGACTGCGTCACATGACTTCACAGAATAGTCTTCTGGTCAACCTATTCTAAAGCACATACCAAGAATCGAACGATTCATGATATATGCTGTGTCTCAGGTACGCTTTTATTGTACCTGTTGATGTGGCAACTTGGATGATATGACCACACAGCCCCTAGCACCGCCAAAAGCGGTATTAGATACAAATCTAGAGAGCTATGATGGAAATGCTCTGACAACTCGTATACTGGTAATTGGTGAGCTGTTTCGCTGTGACAACTCGTACATTGGAGATTGGTGAGCTGTATCGTCTTCAGATGTAAATGACGGCATTTAACACAAAAGACTAGTCTGTAAGGCCCGATGTCGACCCAGCCTCAACTTCCCACAAATGCCAACATATATCAAAGACCAAAAGGTCTGTACAGGGGGCGGGCCTTGGGGACGAAACGTCCACCAGCAGAATCTCGCCATATACAGGTAAAAATTACAACACATATAAGGGAAGTGGGAAGAGGTGCCGACATACTGACTGCGTCACATGACTTCACAGAATAGTCTTCTGGTAAACCTATTCTAAAGCACATACCAAGAATCTAACGATTCGTGATATGTGTTGTATCTCAGGTACGCTTCTATTGTACCTGTTCATGTGGCAAATTGGATGATATGACCACACGGCCCCTAGCACCGGCATAAGCGGTATTAGATACAAATCTAGAGAGCTATGATGGAAATGTTCTGACAACTCGTATACTGGTAATTGGTGAGCTGTTTCGCTGTGACAACTCGTACATTGGAGATTGGTGAGCTGTATCGCCGTCAGATGTAAATGACGGCATTTAACACAAAATACTAGTCTGTAAGGCCCGATGTCGACCCAGCATCAACTTCCCACAAATGCCAACATATATGAAAGACCAAAATGTCTGTACAGGGGGCGGGTCTCGGGGCCGAAACGTCCACCAGCAGAATCTCGCCATATATAGGAAAAAATTACAACACATATAAGGGAAGTGGGAAGAGGTGCCGACATACTGACTGCGTCACATGACTTCACAGAATAGTCTTCTGGTCAACCTATTCTAAAGCACATACCAAGAATCGAACGATTCATGATATATGCTGTGTCTCAGGTACGCTTTTATTGTACCTGTTCATGTGGCAACTTGGATGATATGACCACACGGCCCCTAGCACCGGCATAAGCGGTATTAGATACAAATCTAGAGAGCTATGATGGAAATGCTCTGACAACTCGTATACTGGTAATTGGTGAGCTGTTTCGCTGTGAGAACTCGTACATTGGAGATTGGTGAGCTGTATCGTCGTCAGATGTAAATGACGGCATTTAACACAAAAGACTAGTCTGTAAGGCCCAATATCGACCCAGCATCAACTTCCCACAAATGCCAACATATATCAAAAACCAAAAGATCTGTACAGGGGGCGGGCCTCGGGGACGAAACGTCCACCAGCAGAATCTCGCCATATACAGGAAAAAATTACAACACATATAAGGGAAGTGGGAAGAGGTGCCGACATACTGACTGCGTCACATGACTTCACAGAATAGTCTTCTGGTTAACCTATTCTAAAGCACATACCAAGAATCGAACGATTCATGAGATGTGTTGTATCTCAGGTACGCTTTTATTGTACCTGTTCATGTGGCAACTTGGATGATATGACCACGCGGCCCCTAGCACCGGCATAAGCGGTATTAGATACAAATCTAGAGAGCTATGATGGAAATGCTCTGACAACTCGTAAACTGGTAATTGGTGAGCTGTTTCGCTGTGACAACTCGTACATTGGAGATTGGTGAGCTGTATCGTCGTCAGATGTAAATGGCGGCATTTAACACAAAAGACTAGTTTGTAAGGCCCGATGTCGACCAAGCATCAACTTCCCACAAAAATGCCAACATATATCAAAGACCAAAAGGTCTGTACAGGGGGCGGGCCTCGGGGACGAAACGTCCACCAGCAGAATCTCGCCATATACAGGAAAAAATTACAACACATATAAGAGAAGGTGGAAGAGGTGTCGACATGCTGACTGCGTCACATGACTTCACAGAATAGTCTTCTGGTTAACCTATTCTAGAGCACATACCAAGAATCGAACGATTCATGATATGTGTTTTATCTCAGGTACGCTTTTCTTGTACATGTTCATGTGGCAACTTGGATGATATGACCACACAGCCCCTAGCACAGGCAAAAACGGTATTAGATACAAATCTAGAGAGCTATGATGGAAATGCTCTGACAACTCGTATACTGGTAATTGGTGAGCTGTTTCGCTGTGACAACTCGTACATTGGAGATTGGTGAGCTGTATCGTCGTCAGATGTAAATGGCGGCATTTAACACAACATCAACTTCCCACAAATATGCCAACATATATCAAAGACCAAAAGGTCTGTACAGGGGGCGGGCCTCGGGGACGAAACGTCCACCAGCAGAATCTCGCCATATACAGGAAAAAATTACAACACATATAAGGGAAGTGGTAAGAGGTGCCGACATACTGACTGCGTCACATGACTTCACAGAATAGTCTTCTGGTCAACCTATTCTAAAGCACATACCAAGAATCGAACGATTCATGATATATGCTGTGTCTCAGGTACGCTTTTATTGTACCTGTTCATGTGGCAACTTGGATGATATGACCACACGGCCCCTAGCACCGGCATAAGCGGTATTAGATACAAATCTAGAGAGCTATGATGGAAATGCTCTGACAACTCGTATACTGGTAATTGGTGTACTGAATCGAACGATTCTTGATATGTGTTTTATCTCAGGTACGCTTTTATTGTACCTGTTCATGTGGCAACTTGGATGATATGACCACACAGCCCCTAGCACAGGCAAAAGCGGTATTAGATACAAATCTAGAGAGCTATGATGGAAATGCTCTGACAACTCGTATACTGGTAATTGGTGAGCTGTTTCGCTGTGACAACTCGTACATTGGAGATTGGTGAGCTAAAGCACATACCAAGAATCGAACGATTCATGATATATGCTGTGTCTCGGGTACGCTTTTATTGTACCTGTTCATGTGGCAACTTGGATGATATGACCACACGGCCCATAGCACCGGCATAAGCGGTATTAGATACAAATCTAGAGAGCTATGATGGAAATGCTCTGACAACTCGTATACTGGTAATTGGTGAACCGTTTCGCTGTGACAACTCGTACATTGGAGATTGGTGAGCTGTATCGTCGTCAGATGTAAATGACGGCATTTAACACAAAAGACTAGTCTGTAAGGCCCAATGTCGACCCAGCATCAACTTCCCACAAATGCCAACATATATCAAAGACCAAAAGGTCTGTACAGGGGGCGGGCCTCGGGGACGAAACGTCCACCAGCAGAATCTCGCCATATACAGGAAAAAAATTACAACACATATAAGGGAAGTGGGAAGAGGTGCCGACATACTGACTGCGTCACATGACTTCACAGAATAGTCTTCTGGTTAACCTATTCTAAAGCACATACCAAGAATCTAACGATTCGTGATATGTGCTGTATCTCAGGCACGCTTTTATTGTACCTGTTCATGTGGCAACTTGGATGATATGACCACACGGCCCCTAGCACCGGCATAAGCGGTATTAGATACAAATCTAGAGAGCTATGATGGAAATGCTCTGACAACTCGTATACTGGTAATTGGTGAGCTGTTTCGCTGTGACAACTCGTACATTGGAGATTGGTGAACTGTATCGTCGTCAGATGTAAATGACGGCAATTAACACAAAAGACTAGTCTGTAAGGCCCGATGTCGATCCAGCATCAACTTCCCACAAATGCCAACATATATCAAAGACCAAAAGGTCTGTACAGGGGGCGGGCCTCGGGGACGA